>JAZKJV010010050.1:0-283661 GCA_037367405.1 Ottelia alismoides | reverse complement strand
TGGACCGGCACATTAAATGTTGGAATCAGTTGGGTTTGGGCCGGTCCAATTTTTATAGGATTCGGCTGGGTCGGTTCATGTGTTTGTATAATTTTCATTCCTACACACCCCTTCGGTTGTTGATTTTGATTGTAGTCTTCCTTTATGAGATGTTGTTTTTAAGGATTTCGTGTGGGGGAACATGAAGGGAAGGGAGGGAGTCTTTCTTCGTGCGGAAGAAAGGTAGCGGGGGATACTCGTGTTGCGCCTATGGGACTGGAAAAACCTCGTGGCTAAGGCCACGTAGGAGTGTTATTTGGGCCAAAATGCGGGCTCGTGCGCTGTCATTCAGGTTGGGCTCATGGGCACTTACTTGGTCTCACATATGGACCGGACTTTTGAGATTAATGGGCTGACAAATTTGGCCCGAACTGGACCCAAATTTGTTTGCTTTACGGGCTGGACTGGGCGGGAATCGTGGGATGGGCTGCTTCGGGCTCCCTACGACCATCCAAAACCACCGACTTATTAAATAATCATATACCTAAGCCGTACATGTGCACACAATGCATCTCAAGTATTGATTATTAAATCAATCCTAAATTAATTTTTTTTTGAGCCAACAATCCTAAATTAATTAAATGTATATGTTTAAAAGATAGTAAAATAAATGAATCATCACCGTCCGTATGCATTTCAAAATTTGCGAGGTTATCGTATGATGGACGCATGCAGGTAAAGAAGTTAGTCTGAAAGAAGTTGCAAAGGAGTTACGGATAAATAGTTGGAATATTGGCACTTTGACTGGAAATCAATGGAGATAGTTGATGCGATGGAAATAAATAAGATTGAGACATTATGTCTACAAGAGATAAAATGGGTTGGAGAGAAAGCAAGGGAGATTGAGAAGACATGCTTTAAAATTCGGTGCTTAGGTAAAGATAAGAGAAGAAATGATATTGGAGTGGTTGTTCATAAGGATTTGAAGGATTGTGGTTGAGGTGCAAAGATCTAGGATCGAATTATATTTCTAAAATTGGTGCTCGAAGAAGAAATTCTGAATATCATCTCAATTTATGCACCACAAATTAGTTTAAATGATAGGACTAAACAAGTTATTTGAGATGATTTGGATAAGATTATGCAAGAAATCCCACAAAGAGAGATGATTTGCCTAGGTGGAGATCTTAATGGATATGTGGGAAATGATACTTCATGGTATGCTAGTGTTCCTGGAGGACATGGCTTCGGGGATAGAAATGAAGAGGGAAAAGTCTTTTCTGGATTCTGTAACAGTTTATGATCTTTTCTTTGCAAATACTCTCTTCAAGAAGAGGGGG
This sequence comes from Ottelia alismoides, assembly GCA_037367405.1. Taxonomy (NCBI): domain Eukaryota; kingdom Viridiplantae; phylum Streptophyta; class Magnoliopsida; order Alismatales; family Hydrocharitaceae; genus Ottelia; species Ottelia alismoides. The sequence goes on along the minus strand of JAZKJV010010050.1, from coordinate 282,342 downwards.
AGCATTTATTTACTTATAAGAATTGATTGATTTGACAGAGATAGACTATTTTGTGTTGAGAAGAAGAGATCGGTTGCATTGCAAAGATTGCAAAATAATCTCAGGAGAGAGCCAGACCACCCAACATCGCTTGTTAGTCAAGGATGTGCAAATAAAAGGGCTAGTAAAGAAAAAAGAGGGTTTTCAAGAACATAAGAACTAGATGGTGGAGTCTTAAATTGAAGCAATCAAGCTTCAGGGAGAAGGTTTTAAAAGAATTATCTTGAGATTGTAACGGAAGTGCTAATGAGATTTGGACGATGGTAGCATCTTGTATCCGAAAGGTAGACAAAGAGGTTCTAGGTGAGTCAAAGGGAAGAGTTACAAGCCAAAAAAGAGGCTTGGTGGTGGAATGGAGGGGTGCAAGAGAAGCTCAAATTAAAAGAGCTAGCTTTAAAACTATATCTAAGGATATAACAAATAAAACTATTACGAACTACAAAATAGCTAAGAAGGAATCAAAGAAGGCGGTAAGAGAAGTTAAGTCAAAAACTTATGAAGTTTTGTAAAAATATCTCGATTCTAAGGAGGGTGAGAAAGATATATTCAGGCTGGCTAAAGCAAGAGAAAGAAAGATCAAAGATCTTTCTCAAGTGAGATGCATTAAAGATGAGTAAGGTCATGTGCTTGGCACTCAGAAGGGATATAAGGATTAGATGGAAGCAATACTTCGATAAGCTTTTCATTGGAAAGGAAATAGAGAGATAACTTTGGGAAATCTAGCTAGTAGTGAAAGTTACTCGAATTGTGCAATCTACAGACGAATATAAAAGAAGGAAGTAGAGGAGGCTTTGAAGGTTATGAGACATGCGAAAGGTGTAGGACCTGATGACATTGATATATAAGTTTGGAAAGTTTTAGGTGAGAGTAGTTTGACTTGACTTATAAATTTATTCAATGTTATTTGACGAAGCAAGAAAATACATGAAGAATGAAGGAGAAGTGTCTCTTTATAAGAACAAAGGAGACATTCAAAATTATTCAAATTACAGAGGTATCAAGCTAATGAGTCACACTATGAAAATTTGGGAACATGTGATCGAAAAAAGATTGAGGCAAGTTTTCAAAGTAAAAGAAAATTAATTCGGATTCATGCCAGATCACTCAACAATTGAAGCCATCCACTTGCTGAAGAGAACAATGAAAATTTACAGAGCTAAAAGGAAGAGCCTCCATATGATTTTTATTTATTTAGAGAAGGCTTATGATTATGTCTCACGGAAGATATTGTGGAGAGATTTGGAGAAGAGACAAGTACCTATCATATACATTAACCTCATAAAAGATATGTATGATAGGACTTCATCTTATGTAAGGATACAATATGGGGAATACTGACTATTTTGACATCAACACTAGTCTGCATCAAGGTTCAACTTTGAATCCATTTTTTTTACTTTCATTATGGACGAGTTGACAAGTCACATTCAAGATGTGATACATTGATGCATGTTATTCGTTAATGATATTGCGTTGATTGATGAGACTAGATATGGAGTAAATGAGAAGCTTGAGGTATATATGCATGTTTGGAGACGAAAGGATTTCATATAGGTAGGGATAAGATTGAATATATGGGAGTGTACTTTTGATGGAAGTAATGGTGAAGGAATCGATGTTACGATGGGTGATGATAACATTCAGAAGAGAGATTCTTTTAGATACTTGTGATCTATTTTGCAACATGATGGAGAAATTGATAGAGATGTTACAAATAGAATAACGCAGGTTGGCTAAAGTGGAGATGAGCCTCTACTGTACTCTGTAGTAAGAAAATTCCTTTGAAAGAAAGGAAAGTTTTACAAAGCAACTGTGAGACCTACTATATTCTATAGATCTGAATATTGGTCGGTGAATCATAGATGCGAGGAAATCGCTTAAGGTGGTTTGACCATGTGCAAAGAAGGTCAACTGATGCACTGGTGAGGAGAAGTGAGTTTTGAAATGTTGAGGCGGATAAAATAGGATGTTGAAGGCCTTATAAGTGTTGAAATGGGACTATACGAATGGATCTTAGTTTTTGGATCTAAGCTCGAGAATGACTTAAGATAGATCAGAATGGAGACAAAAAATCCATGTAACCAACCCTACTTAAAGTGAAAAAAACGTTGTTGTTGTTGTTGTTGTTGAAATGAATCATCACCCATTTAACCAAGACATAGTCAACTTAAATTATACGATACGTATAACGTTTGAGAACATATATATCCATGTGACTGATCGAGATTGATATCATTAGTTATGAGTGATTTGCTAGTAATCACTAATGTAATGGATATCGCAATTTCAGTTATGCCCCCATCTTTTTGGTAATATCAGTTGTGCCCCTCACTTCTTTCTCCGTTATCACTTGTGCCCTTCCGTCAGATTGACAGTCAATGAGTTGACTTAACCATGATTTTTTTCAAACCTTGGTGTAGTTAAGAGGGGTATTATTGTCCAAACTCCTCTTCTTCCTCCTCTTCCCACATCCTCTTCTTCCTCCTCCAACCTCCTCCTCCTCCCTCCGTCCCGACCTCCCCCTACATCGAGCTCCGCCCCAGCCTCCCTCTGCCACGACCTCCCCCCGCCCCCGCTCTGAGCTCCGCCCCAGCCTCCCTCCTCCCGGACCCCCCTCCCTCACCCTGAGCTCCTCCCCAGCCTCCCTCCACCCCGACCTCCCCCGACCCCCTGTCCCGAGCTCCGCCCCAGCCTCCCTCCGCCCCCGACCTCCCCCTGCCCCGAGCTCCCCATCATAACGGTTCCTGGCGTCAGCTTCGACCCAAGCGACAAGGGGGCGACCTGGGCGCGGGAGCGACGGGGGTGGAAGGGGGAGGACTCGGACTGGGGCAGAGGGGCGGTAGGGGGTGGGGGAGGTCGGGGTGGCAGGGAGGTCGGGGCAGAGGGGAGGCAGGGGGTGGGGGGAGGCTGGGGCAAGGGGGGGAGGTCGGGGCAGAGGGAGGCTGGGGCGGAGGAAGAGGGCATACCGGGGTGGGGGAGGAGTTCCGAGCGGAGAGGGAGGAGGAGGAGGTCGGAGGAGGAGGAAGGGGATGGGGAAGAGGAGGAAGAAGAAGAGGATGAGGAAGAAGGTGTAAAATGACCATTGAAACCCTTTTGAAAATTAATCCGCTTATATCCTCAAAGTTAACGTATGTTTGCTTTGTGGATGGACGATCACTAACCCAAGGGGCACAAATGATAGATTAGCAAGAAGTGAGGTGCACAACTGATATTACCAAAAAGATAGGAGCATAGCTGAAATTGCGATATCTCAAAGGGGCATAAGTGATAAAAACCCTAAAAGTAAACTATCAATATTTGGCTGTGAATGTGGTTTTTTATTTAAAGAAAGATACGCCCGCCGTTATCAAGTGCTAGTGTTGTCATCTCATAGTTGGCTTTGTTACTTTCTTGCGTCAATTATTTTGTTGTGGGTTGTTTTTGTAGTGTTGAAATGATATCACCACAGGAAATTCGATTTAAGTTGGCGTTCCAATGTCGTGATTATGTCGTTAAATGTTTCATTTTCGGATGGGAAAATGTAAGTCGATCAAAAACGTTGCTTGGCATTGTGGGCCGTCTCCTGACCCAAACCTATTTATCTTGTTCTCTCTCTCAAGCTTGACGGCACGCCAGCAAATTTTTTTGAAGAAAATGTTCAAATTCATTCTTCTGAAGCTAGAATAAGGAATTTTTCAGTTGAGATTTTTGCACCCATAACTCTGAGTAATTTCGCAATAACATTCATAACCTTGCATAACCGCGAATTACGCTCATGACCTTGAATAAGTGTGCCGTCTTACACCTATAACCTTCCGTTACTTTACTTTGTTAACTCACTAGATGATTGAGTTAATCTAACCAATAAACGATCTAACAGCTGAAATTTAATCTAAATAAAATATAAGTATCTGATCTCTTTCTCTGAAGCCGACCCCTGCCATCCATCATGCCTCTAAATTTTGGCTGACGATCCTGCACACGACCGGAAGGGAGATAGTGGAGGGTGATGAATACCCATTCATCACTCTTTATTCTTATATTTTAGCTACAAAAACCTTATGCAAATGCATGTAGATATGTGTAAATAGGAATAATTAGCAAAAGCATGCATTTTGTAAAAACCTATAATTAGCATGTTTTTGTGCAAAAATAAAAGAATAAAGATGAAAAAGAAAAAGAGGGAAATATTTATAATAAGTATTGAGCAACCTAACCCAAGGGAGGGCTCAGCATGGGCCTGACCGCATTAAAAGCCAAAGTAGAGGGAGATAGGGGCTCATGTGTAAATATCTATGTAAATAAATAAGATTATATTTTCCTCACCCAAAAATATGTTTGTACATATTTTGTATATATTTCGAAAATATTCAAAACAAAATAAAAATTTGAAAATTAAAAAATCAAAAATATCCTTTCACCATGTACATAGGCCATGCTTCTTCATTTATTCAACCTATAAATAAATAAAATTATTTCCTAAACTTTTTGTAAATATCCTATATTATAAAATGAAAAGAATCAAAACAAAATTAAATAAAAATTACAAAATTCAAAACACAAAAATACATTGTATATTTATATCATGTACATAGAGTATATATCTATTTATTTTACCTATATACATAAATAATAAAAACCAAATAAAAATACCCTTTTATTCCTCATTTTATTCTATAAATAAATAAAATATAAAATAGGAATAAAATGTACAAAAATAATAATTAAAATCAAAAATCAAAAACCAACATATTGTACATATACCTATGTATAGCTATATATTGTAAATACCTTATTTTTATTTCCAAAAATTAATTAAAAATCACCAAAAAATAGAAAAAAAATAAAATAAAAATGTTTCATGTTTTGGGTTTTTGCTGATTCGGCCCCTAGCTATGCGTATTTGTCACCTCTTAATCCAGCCACGTGGCCGTCACCATTGGCCCTGGGGGATGTTGACCGCCCGGTCAACTGACCCCCCCAGGACCACTCTTCACGGGTGCGAGCGCCGGACCTCTTTTCTCGGACTTATACCCGCACGACCCGATTCCCAATCACCCAAACCCCGGCTCCGTTTGATACCTCCCACATCCGACATCTTCGCCGGGCCTCGATCTCGGGATCCGCGTGCCTCCATGACCCTACCCGGGCCCTTCTTCTCGGATCCCGTCAGCATACATAAGCCGAGCTCCGCCTCCTCATTTTGCATCTTTGGCTAATCCGCTCCACCCCCAGTGAGCTCCAGTGCCCGAGCGTGAGTGACAGCTCGCTCCAGGTGCCGTCGCAGCGAGGAGAGGGGCCGGATTCCACTGATCCGGCGAGTTAGCACCGCCGTGCTCCGCCCAGAGCAGGAGCTCGAGCCTCGGGCTGAGACAACCCTTGAGGCCACAACCAGGAGCTCCACCAGCTCCAGCATAGTCTCCTCGACCACCCAGGTAATCCCTTAGCTTCCCTATTTCCTCCGATTTCATTTTGCCCCAAATCGCTCCGCCGCTACTTTTCGTCGATTCCGACCATCTCACGCACCCATCCGATCATCGGAATCCGTCATCACCTCCGCCTTCCCTCCGCGCACCTTCTCCATACACCCATCCAACCCAGCTCGCACAGGAGCTGGGGTTCGAGCTCTACCGTCCGTCGCTTCGCCGGAGCTCGGCTCATCCCGCCCCACCGGTCACCTCCACGACGCCTAACCGGGTCGAGGCACTTTGCCCTCGACCCGCGAATCTCCTGGTTCCATTTGTAGGTCAGTGCGAGCCCATCTGAAGGCTCGAGTCTTCCAGGCCAGGAGCTCTCTTCCGCCGACCTCGCCGGAGCCCCTCCAGGCTCGGCTGGGCCATCGGAGCCGACCATCAGCTGCGGAGCTTCATCGCGGACCTTTACCGATCTTCAGAGGCAGCAGACGAGGACCATCGTGCTCGCACGAGGCCGGCGAAAGTCGCCGGCGACTTGTTCTTCCTGGATCCTCCCAGACCGTGATCGTGCCTCCTCGCTCCAGGTGTGATCTGAGCCGTCCATCTCCGGAGTTGTTTCGAGCGTCAGATCTGAGGAGACGCCATCTGGAGCGCCCACCAGCCGTACCCGTCAGATCAGCCACGTGGAGAGCATCCGACGGCCCGCTTAATAAAGGGTAAATTACCTTAGGCCCAGCTCTTGTTTTTATTTAGCTTTAGTCCTGGTAAATATTTTAGCAAGTTGTTTAGTTTAGGGTTATTTGCACATCGGACCTCGTGCTTTAGTTTATTTGCACTTATACCCCTGTCTGTGTGAGCCACGTGCTTCGTCACGTGTATGTTTGGGTTTGGGTTATTTGCAATATATTACCTGTAGTTCTGGATGTTTAGAAATGAATGAAAACTTTTGATTATTTGCATCTATGCCCCTGTGAATGTTGTAATTGTGCATGTGCGCTTATTTTAGGGTAATTTGCATCTGCGGTCCCCGAACTTTTGGTACGTGTTACCAAGTAGTCCCCGGACCTTATTTTCATTACAAAGAGGTCCCTGAGTGCCCCAGGCACGCGCCGCGCGCGTGCGTTGCTGGGTTAATTGCACCTGGACCCCCAGAACTTAGGGTATTTGCACTTCAGTCCTTGTGCACAGTGCCCTCTTTTGATTTTCGAATAAAATATCAAATCACCTCCAAATTCGATGAAAATTTGTCACATGGCTCCTGCCATGTTGTAGGATTTTTGAGAATTTTTGAGGACATTTTTTATTTTATTTGTCATTTTTAAAAATTCAAAAACCTTTATTTCAGCTACTGTCTAGAGTTAAAAATCCCAAAAAAATATAAAAACCCCCTCAAAAATTCTATAAAAATTAGGGACTATTTCGTTTGTGTTTCTTGAATTTCTAGCCAATTTTGGCTATTTTTCATTGCTTAAAAACCATAAAAACTTAAAAACACTTAAAAACTCATAAAAATTATATTAAATAATCTAAAAACCCAAAAACAATAATTTTGGTACTCAAATTTTCCTTGTTTTACCTAGTTTACAGGAAAAATACCTCCAGGCCCCTTTGAGGTCCTTAGATATTTTCTAGGGACTTTAGGCTTGGCTGGACAGTACCTTGTTTCTTTGCTACTGTTTGATTTTTAGAAAATAAAAGATACATCAGAAAATTATCAAAAATTAACCAAAAACACTAAAAAACATTAAAAACATAAAAAATTTTTTGTTTGAATTTTTGCTTGATTTTTGATACATTTAATAATTAGCTAAAGTGTGCTTGATTTTGTGTTTCTTTTGTTTTCTTCACATTTAAAAATCCAAAAAAAAATATAAAAATCATTAAAAATCACTAAAAATATTTTGTCTTTATTTTATTTCATTTTTACTACTTTGTAGGCCTTTGGCCAACCCGTGCTCCTCGAGTTCGACCCTGGGAGCTATACCAGGTTAAACTCATAGCTGGACCGCTATCTTCGTGCTTGATTGATTTTGTTTGTTTTGAGTGGTCTGATATTTTTCTTGATACATGGTCTGATTACTCGGGTCACAACGACCTTATTTCTGTACCTCATACCCTAGTGGTCAGGCCGGTTATCAGAATGGCGTCGTTGCCGGGGAGCACGGCTTAGTAGTTCTTTTTATTTTTCTTTTCGTTTTATTTTCGCGGCTCTTCGGAGCTCGTGGATTTTCTCGGTTTTTGTTTATAGTTTCTTTTTGTTTTATTTTGATTTTTATTTTCTTTTCTTTTGTTTTTGTTTGCGATTGATTTTGTGTGATTATTTTATTTTGTATTTTTGCATATATACCCTCACTTTTATTTTCATTTCTTTTTCCTTATTATTTGATTATTTTTGCTGGTCTGACCACTCATCTCTTTTTCTTGCGAGGGCCCAAGGACCGCGGAGGCGACTTTCGAGGAGCCGGTGCAGCCGAGGAACTTGGAGGCGGCTTCCTTCTTTACGAAGCTGCAGGAGAGAGCGAGAGGGAGAGAGTTGAGTGGGTGAGGTTAGATTAGGATTTTATTTTATTCTTATTATTGTAATAATACAGGGACACTTGGACACTCTTGGACTTCTCTACCGTAGCGGGTCTGTTTCGCCGAGCACCGGTGTGCTCGGGGGACCCTTTAGGACCTTCGTGGTTTTTTGTGGCTTTTTCGCGGTTTTATTTTTCTTTTATTTCTGTCTTTTCCAGTTTTTCGCGGTTTTTGCTTGAGCCCCTAGATTTAGGATTTTCTGGTGAATGTGCCGTAATTAGTAGGATCCACACACCTAATTGCATATCTGTTCCTATAGATCGTAATTGGACCTACTTAAAAATCATTAATAAAAATAACCGATTCACTAGCCTTCGTAGCCTACGTGCCGTAGCCCGTCCTGTAAAGCGCTTCTCCTACCCCCGATTTGTCGGACAGAGGAGGGACGGGCCAAGACCGGACTCTTTGGCTTGGAGGTCGGTGACCGGTTAGACGGTTCTTCGCTAGACTTGCTCGTCTAGGACTCGGCTTTCCCGCTGCATCATTTAGCTTAGTTTTGTTTTTGTCTTTACTTTTATGCGCGGATAATATTGCATGTAGAGAGCTGGAGGCAGGTACGCATTTCTGACTTTGCATGCATCATTGATTTATCGCGCATCGGCTTTTTCGTCTTCTCCCCCCTGTTTTGGACTTAATAATCAGGAGAACCGAAAAATTCGTTAGGCCATTTGTTTGCTTTGAAAAATATTAAAAAAGTGAAACCATAAAATTGGGACTGCTAAAATTATTGATCTTAAAATCTGCTCACCCTAAAAATTTTTTGTCTTCGGGAGAGCAACCCCCTCATTGTATGGTTTGGATGCGCGAGAGAGTGACCCGCACACTAGGTAGAGCCCCCCGTTGCTAAACCCGACTGATTACCGACTCTTCCGTGCGGGCCAGTCGGTTGGGTTAGCATCGGATATCCCAACAGGTCACGTAAGCGCTCTGATATTTTGTGTGTTCACCAAAATAAAATTGACAAGATAATTTGACCGAACTTTCACGGTCTTCAGATCGCGTTGCGTTGGTGAACCGGGGGTTTGTTTTCAGATCATAATTTTTCCAGATCTCATCCGCCCTACTCGCCAGATCAAGATGATGGGTAGACGGTCTCTTAGGCAACCTCTGGTTGCACCGCTTTCGGGCGCGTCTACCTCCTCATCTAGGTTGGCTCGCGAGAGCCCAGACCCGCTCTCCGAGCCCGAGTACGACTCCACCCTGTTCCCCCTCGACCCCCTTTCTGACCTTCCTGAGAGAGAGCCCGAGGAAAGATTGATACATTTGACAGCACCTGAGTTGGGCTCGTTTGATTTTGCAGACGTCGACATGGCCGGAGCAGGCAGTTCCGATGATCACTCCCGACAGCCAGAGCACTTCGTTTTAGACGAGGAAGCGATCAACTCCACCCTGATCGCATCACTCGAGACAGTCCAGCAGCAGCTCTGCGATCAGGGAGCATTTATGATAGAGATGAGGAGAGAGTTGGAGAGGCTCAGAGCAGAGCGAGACCGTCAGAGCGAGCCCGATGAGCCCGATGATGCAGATGCACGTGCCGCAGCAGCCGCAGCAGCAGCCGCAGCGGCAGCCGCCGCGGCAGGAGGACCACCGAGACCGATGTGGGAGTTGCACAACCCCGGATCTACACTGATGCACCATTGGGTGGTGGTACCTGCTATTGTGGGGGACTTCAAGTTCCCCCCAAACACCCTGCAGATGCTTCCTCGTTTTCATGGACTTGCCACAGAGGAGCCCCACCTCCACCTCCAGGAGTTCTTGATGATTTGCAGCACTGTCCACGACCGGCATGTGGACCAGGATACGATCAGGATGATCGCCTTCCCCTTTTCACTGGCAGATAGAGCAGCCACCTGGCTGAAACATTTGGGGAAGTTTGTCTACACCTGGGAGCAGCTCCGCACCGAGTACTTGAACAAGTACTATCCACTCGGGCGGACGAATGCAGCGAGGGCCCTGATCAGCAACTTCTCCATGATCCCCAACGAGCAGTTTCATGAGGCATGGGAGAGGTTTAGAGAGCTCACGGATAGATGCCCGCACCATGACATCGCGAAGCCGAACCTTGTGCAGAGCTTTTTCAGCGGGTTGACACTAGAGCTTCAGGGTCTGGTGAATGCTTCTTGCGGTGGGTCCTATTTCGCCAAGGACCACGACCAGGTCTGGGCCATCTTCGAGGAGATGGCTGAAAACTACATGGTGATGTCCCAGACCAGGTTGTATTCTCAGAGACCCCAGCCACAGCAGCCAGGACCCGTGCAGTACCAGCGGATAGCACGGGTCGTTGCAGGTTCATCTAGTTCGTCCGCAGTAGCAGCAGCACAGTTAGAGTCGTCAGCTGCGGACATGGGCATTATCAGCGAGAAGCTGGACCACATGGAGCTGATAGAGAAGAAGCAGTACCAGAGTATCACGCAGATGGAGCAGATGGCACAGGTCTTGAGCGACATGAAGACACAGCTCATGTGTCTCCAGGAGGCACAGACGGCTTCTCAGCTCCGTCTTCAGTCGCGAGGCGACGCCGGCAGCAGCAGCAGCTCGTCCCAGCGCTCCAGCACTCCCGTGCAGCCTAGACAGGTTCACCTTGTACAGGCGGAGCCGTACCAGCAGCCGCAGCCCACCTACCAGTCCCCACCATCTCCAGAGATGCAGATGGTGGTCTACCAGCCGGACCAGCCTCTGGCAGTACTCCCGCCAGCCCCCTACGATGCCGAGCTGTTGATGGATGTCAACGGGATTTGGTACGACCGCCCCCAACCTGGGATCCGACGAGACCATCCCGGATTCAGGTGGGGGAGTGGTGGTGCCCAGCCCCAGCAGCAGCCGTCAGGACAGGGAGGGCAGTACTCCCAGCAGAGAGACCAGCACCAGCTGCAGCAGCAGCCCCCAGCATATCAGCAGCACCAGCCATCATCCTACGGTCCTCGTCCCTATCAGCAGCAGGGACAGCCATGGAGACGTGAGCAGCAGGCTCACCCGGGATATCAGCAGCAACACCCTCCATCCTACCCCTCTTACCCACTACAGCAGTTCCAGCAGCCTCACCCACAGAGAGGCCACCCGTCGGGCTCCCACGAGAGCCCCGCTTTGGATGACATCGCCCGCCTCCTCACGGACCAGCAGGCTACATTCCGACGGGAGATGGATGAGTTCCGCCAGGAGATGCGGGACCTGTTGAGAGGGAAGGCCGCCATACCAGCCCAGATCGAGCCAAATCCGAACAACCTCAAGAGGAAATCTGAGCAGGTAGTACATACTGAGTTAGCCACTCCTAGTGACCCATTTGATGATACATCTTCGGATCTATTTAATGCTGATTTTGTCACACTTAGGAGCGGTAGGACCCCAGCAGGCGGCGGCGCCTCATCTGAGCTTCACCACGATGACATTCCAGAGGCGCCACATGAGGAGGAGGAGAGCGGTACTGAGGCCGCTCCGAACGATGACGGTGGTACTGAAGCCACCAAGGATGCTGATCCCACCGGCGGTACTGAGGCCGCCACTTCACAAGATCTAGGAGGTGGTACTGATGCCACCCGTTCAGCCGAGCCAGCCCACGGTACTGATGCCGCACGACGTCTACCAGCAGCAGCAGCAGAGCCGGCCCGTGGTGGTACTGAGGCCACCGGTGTTTGTACAGATAGAGATGTTGTCTTTCCTCGTATTCCTGTATCTCGGAACTCTGTTGTGAATAAAGGAAAAGGTTTACTTTCTTCTGGTCCCACTGTGGTGCATGATGTATGTGTGGATCCGGTCCTTGAACCGTCTAGACCTTTTCCTAGTCCTTCATCTGAGAAGGACCCAGTGATCCCCTTCCCTAGAGCCCTTCAGATGGGGAAGGGGAAGAAAAAAGAAAACCCAAAAAAGAGAGAGCTTGAGGAGTTCAGCCAGAGTATGATCGATCGATTCCACATCCAGCTGACCCTCCAGGAGGCTTTGCAGCATATCCCCCTTCTCCAGCGATCTTTGAGAGAGAGGACTACAATCAGGAGGAGGAGGAGGAACCACACTTCAGAGATCCATGTGCTGACTAAAGCCACGTGCTTTGCGATCCAGAACCGACTGCCGGCCAAGAGGCCAGATTCAGGGGCCCCGTATGTCAGATGCCAGATCAGTGAGCAGAGGTTCGACCGTACTCTTCTAGATAGCGGATCATCGATCAACCTTCTTCCGGCAGCCCTTCTCGACTGCTTCGAGTTGGGCACTCTTCGACAGAGCAGGACAGTCCTTCAGTTTGCTGATCGATCTGTCAAGAGGCTGAAGGGGTTATTACGAGACGTTGTCGTCACGATTCAGGGCCTGAAATTCCCCGTGGACTTCGTAGTGTTGGACATGGAGATCCCTGAGTCAGTGGTCGATACCCCCATCATCCTTGGTCGTCCGTTCTTGGCCACAGCCAAGGTGGTGACTGATCATGATAGCGGGAAGGTGTACTTTCGCGTCGAGGGCGAGAGTATACAAATAAAGACGATCGAGGACTACAGAGCTAGATTTAGAGCCCGCTCAGATGCGAGTACAGATTCAGAGCAGCTGACAGACGCAGAGCCAGACGTCCACCAGGACTGTGATTTTGTGATCACAGATGATGAGGCAGCTTGGGCAGATCTTGAGACACAGACCATCCTCTCACTTTCAGATACAGCAGATGCAGAGACGACAGCAGAGGAGAGTCTGGAGAGCACAGACCTGGTTCAGGATACCATTGAGGCGACAGAGCCGGTCCTTGATCGCAGCACGAGGATTAGTGATGGTGGTGCTGAGGCCACCCTGTTTTCCGGTGGTACTGATGCCACCGCTTCTGATACAGATCCCTCGGATTCAGAGTCTGATTGGGTAGATTGCTATGATCAGATGCCAGACCTGAGTCCATCTGAGCCTATAGATGAGGAGGAGGTAGATGCAGAGCAGAGCAGAGACAGTGCAGTAGAGCAGCCTTCTCCCGATCCAGTTTGCGAGAGTACGCTTTCACTTTCCCAGGCAGATTTGGCCGACCTTGCAGCTTTCACTCAGTTTCTTCCGCAGCCAGATTTGCCAGCACCCAGCATTCCAGAGATGAAGCCGCTCCCTACTTCGCTGAAGTATCGATTCCTTGCGGGCGAGCCAGAGATGTACCCAATCATCATCTCCGTCGAGTTGACTGGAGAGCAGGAATCCCGTTTGATGGGGGTTCTTGAAAAGAACCGCAAGGCGATCGGATGGAGCGTAGCGGATCTCCATGGGATTAGTCCATCAGTGTGCTCCCACCATATCTATCTCGAGGACGGGGCGAAGCCGTCGCGTGAGTTCCAGCGGCGACTAAACCCCAACCTGAGAGAGGTTGTGATGAAGGAAATATCAAAATGGTGGGGTGCAGGTTTTATTTATCCCATTTCCGACTCCAAGTGGGTTAGCCCCTTGCATGTGGTGCCCAAGAAGACGGGCATCACGACTGTGATCAGTGAGTCGGGAGAGGAGATCGCTACACGAGTACCCACCTCTTGGAGGGTTTGTGTTGACTACAGGAGACTCAACCAAGCCACCAAGAAGGACCATTTCCCCCTGCCTTTTATTGACCAGATTATTGAGAGACTGGCAGGGAAGAGCCATTATTGCTTCCTGGATGGGTACTCGGGATACAACCAAGTGGCCATCGCTCCTGAGGACCAGGAGAAGACCACCTTTACCTGTCCCTTCGGCACATATGCTTTTCGACGCATGCCATTTGGGCTATGCAATGCCCCTGCGACTTTTCAGAGGTGCATGCTGTCGATCTTCTCGGACATGGTAGGGGAGTGCTTAGAGGTCTTCATGGACGATTTCTCGATCTACGGCGACGGATTCGATTCTTGTCTTGACTGCCTAGATCGAGTGCTCCAGCGATGTATTGAGTATCATTTGGTGCTATCTTGGGAGAAGAGTCACTTCATGGTGACTCAAGGGACGGTGCTTGGCCACATCATCTCCAACAAGGGCATGGAGGTTGATCCGGCCAAGGTTGATGTCATTAGGAAACTCGCACCGCCGTCCAATCTGAGGCAGTTACGGTCATTTCTGGGGCACGTTGGATTTTATAGGAGATTCATTCAGGATTTCAGCAGGATCACCCGACCGTTAACCGACCTCTTGACGAAAGACACCGAGTTCCTTGTCGATGACAAGTGTCTTTCGTCGTTTGCTACTCTCCAGCAGTGCGTTATTGAGGCTCCTGTCCTCCAGCCACCTGATTGGTCTCTCCCATTCGAGATCATGACGGATGCCTCCGATTTTGCCGTAGGGGCAGTGCTGGACAGAGGAGAGATGGAGTGCCATTTGCTATACACTACGCTAGCCGCACTTTGGATTCCGCCCAGCGGAATTACACGGTCACAGAGAAGGAGATGCTAGCCGTGGTGTTTGCCCTGGATAAGTTCAGATTGTACATCATTGGATCTAGAGTGACTTTGTTTACAGATCACACCGCCATCAGGTACCTCACGGCAAAGAAGGATGCCAAGGCCAGACTGACTAGATGGATCCTTCTACTCCAGGAGTTCGATATTGAGATTAAGGATAAGCCTGGAGTCAAGAATGTGGTGGCGGATCATCTCTCCCGACTAGAGCAGCCTGAGGATTCTGAGCAGATTGATCCTATTAGAGATACCTTCCCAGATGAGGCGATCCTTGCTATCGCCTCACTCCCATGGTACGCCGATATTGTGAACTTTCTCGTTGCTGGGAAAGTCCCACAAGATTGGCCCAGGCAGAGGCTTGAGACCTTCCTAGCGAAGGCCAAGTCTTACCATTGGGAGGATCCCATCCTTTACCACGAAGGAGGGGATAGCGTCTGGCATCGGTGTATTCCTCAGGAGGAACACCATAGCATCCTCACTTACTGCCACAAGCTTGAGGCAGGAGGACATCATTCTGGGAGGAGAACGGCACAGAAAGTGCTCCAATTCGTCTTGTGGTGGCCTACCCTCTTCAAGGACTCAGATGAGTTCGTGAAGAGGTGTACTGACTGTCAGAGGATGGGCACTTGTGGACAGCGTGATATGATGCCAATGCAGCCCATTCACTTCTGTGAGGTTTTTGACGCATGGGGCATCGATTTCATGGGTCCATTCCCTAAGAGTCAAGGATTTGAGTACATTCTGTTGGCCGTAGATTATGTGAGTCGTTGGGTGGAGGCTATCCCCGCCCGAGCCGCTGATGCGAGGACAGTTTGCAGATTTTTGAGGAAGCATATCATCACGTGGTTCGGGGTTCCACGAGTTCCGATTTCTGATGGGGGATCTCACTTCATCAACGACCAGGTGAAGGCACTTGCTAGCGAGTTCGGCATAGATCATCGTGTTGCTACACCTTACCATCCACAGACGAATGGTCTAGCCGAATCAAGACTATTCTGCAGAAAGTCGTCCGCCCTGACCGAAAGGATTGGTCACAGCTTTTGGACTCGGTCTTGTGGGCATATAGGACGTCTTTCAAGACACCTTTAGGCACATCTCCCTTTCGCCTCGTATATGGCAAGCCATGCCATTTACCTGTTGAGCTGAGGCACAAGTCACTTTGGGCAGTTACAGACATACTTATGGATCCAGATGGTATAGGAGACCAGAGGAGGGCAGAGCTAGCTGCCCTGGAAGAGCTTAGAGATGCAGCTTTCTCAAGCAGCCTACATTATAAGGAGAAAGTCAAGGAGTGGCATGATTCTCATATCAGCCACAAACATTTTGAGATTGGACAGAGAGTATGGCTGTTTGATGCGAGGCTTAGATTATTTCCAGGGAAGCTACAGAGCAAATGGAAAGGACCTTATCTGGTTCGAAAGGTACACGACAATGGTAGCATCGACATATCCGAGTTGTCTTCTGAGAGTACCTTTCGAGTGAACGGCCAGCGGCTCAAGCCATTTCTAGATCATGAGCCGCGGGTCGTTGATATTGCCCCTATTCATTTTGCGTGAGATGTGGTCTTTGACTCACATCTAATGCATCTCACGCCTGAGTTTCACTGATCTTCCGCTGTATATAGATCCAGATGTCCATATCACCACATTCCTTAGTCCCACATCCCCTTCGCCATCTTGTGATTATGCTATACTTAGGGTGCACTTTACCCTAAGTATAGGGGGGATGTGAGACCTTTTGGGTATTTCTTTTGCTTATGTCTACTCCTGTTTTGCTTCCTATACTTAGGGATATTTCACCCTAAGTATAGGGGGGGTAGACCCTGTACATTCTCCACTCGGTTTTCCCTTCGTGTACAGCCTGCTATTCTTAGGATTACTTAATCCTAAGTATAGGGGGGAGACCTAAGTACCCTTTTGACTTTTCATTTCCTTTTTGTATAGCCTTCCTTTTCACTTCCCTATACATAGCACGAGTTATGTCTTCCTCACCGCTCTTGACTCTGAGGACACCGTTCGAGCTAAGTATAGGGGGGTGTGTATATATTTCATATATACTTTAGCCATAACTCGTACTTTGTGTGAGTGTGTTAATAAATAAAAATGGCTAAAAACCACAAAAATTTAAAAATTTTCATGTACATAATCTTCTTTTATTTGCACATACATAGCTAGTGTACAAATTATTTTTGTAAAAATAATTTCAAAAATCTTTTGTGTAAAGCTTGTGTAAATATTTTCGTATCAAAATTATGTATATAGTACAAAATTTTTCCAAAATGTTTTGAAAATCAAAAAGTTTGAAAAAATCTTGTGTAAATGTGTGTAAATACCTTTTTGCAAAACTTGCACTTCATGCATCATCATTCATGATTTCAAAACATTTTTCAAAAATTTTGCATGATTGTAAAATATTGTGTAAATAAGCATCTTTGTGTACATATGTATATAGTTTTTCTGGGATGATAGTTGACATTTAAACTAGCATGGAATCAAATTGAGAAATGGAGCTTGATTAAGATCTTAATCCACCTAATTTCTAAGAGGAACCTTATAGGGCTTAGGTTTAAGGCTTTTCAGGTCCATGATGACTTAATTCTTTGAGTCCACTAGGCTATGATCACATGTCATCTCAATGAGCCTAAGTAGAGCACTTAACAACAACACATGACTCATATAGATTATGGCTTTACTTGGACACCCGCACTATGCACCGAGCTCTCTACGGATGAGATGGTGAGGAGGCAGTCTTCCTTGACTTGGGGTAGCATATGAGGGTAGTACTTCTAGGCGGAACCTCTCTTCTTCTTATAGTGAAGGAAGTGCGTCTCAACTTGGTCTGGTTGCCATGAGGTCTAACGACGGGAGTTGTGGGTTGCAATAAAGCTTCAAAAGAGGGATAGTCTACTGGCTCAAGAGGAAAAACTCCTTGTACATATGCTGCACATGAATATGTTGTATAGATGCACTCGAAAAAAAAATGTGCAAAAAAAAAAGAACTCCAAAAAAGTGGTGGGTCTGAGAGAAAATGATAATCCCACCGGAGTATGTATATAAGTGCAATAAGCAAAGCTTGGTTTCATGATCCACCTGTTGTAGCTTGCAGCAGGGAGACTTGGCTACACTGGTCAAGCTCCCAAGGGTACTTGGCTACACTGGCCTTGACCCATTCTCTTCTTCCCCCTCTTCTTGAGCCGGTTGTACTTGAACTTAGAAGGGAATACCCCGCTCCTCGAGGAAAGAGTGGCCAGACTGAGGTCATAGAGTTACCTTGTTGGGGAGGGTTGTCAAGTTGCCATTTCTGAGGTAGAGAGCTTAGACTTCACATTCACAGGACAAGAAAAGATTCATGGTCTTCAGGGTTTGTGATTGATGACTTGTTCTGATCTGGAGCATTGAGGAGTCTTGGTTATAGATTAGTGGAACTTAGAGGCTGTTAGGTTTTAAGCTTAAGTCTAAATAAGGTTCCGACACACTAATAATCCAAAGATCTGATTGAGCTCCATACCTCAATTTAATGAAGGCAAGTTTAATAATCAACCTTGATCCATGTACATCCTCTTTTTCTTTTTCTTTCTTTCTTTTTCACTTCTTTTTCAAATAAGTGTTTGCTAAGGGACTAGCAAAGTTAAGTATAGGGGGGTGATGAATACCCATTCATCACTCTTTATTCTTATATTTTAGCTACAAAAACCTTATGCAAATGCATGTAGATATGTGTAAATAGGAATAATTAGCAAAAGCATGCATTTTGTAAAAACCTATAATTAGCATGTTTTTGTGCAAAAATAAAAGAATAAAGATAAAAAAGAAAAAGAGGGAAATATTTATAATAAGTATTGAGCAACCTAACCCAAGGGAGGGCTCAGCATGGGCCTGACCGCATAAAAGCCAAAGTAGAGGGAGATAGGGGCTCATGTGTAAATATCTATGTAAATAAATAAGATTATATTTTCCTCACCCAAAAATATGTTTGTACATATTTTGTATATATTTAAAAAATATTAAAAACAAAATAAAAATTTGAAAATTAAAAAAATCAAAAATATCCTTTCACCATGTACATAGGCCATGCTTCTTCATTTATTCAACCTTATAAATAAATAAAATTATTTCCTAAACTTTTTGTAAATATCCTATATTATAAAATGAAAAGAATCAAAACAAAAATTAAATAAAAATTACAAAATTCAAAACACAAAAATACATTGTATATTTATATCATGTACATAGATGTATATATCTATTTATTTTACCTATATACATAAATAATAAAAACCAAATAAAAATACCCTTTTATTCCTCATTTTATTCTATAAATAAATAAAATATAAAATAGGAATAAAATTGTACAAAAATAATAATTAAAAATCAAAAATCAAAAACCAACATATTGTACATATACCTATGTATAGCTATATATTGTAAATACCTTATTTTTATTTCCAAAAATTAATTAAAAATCACCAAAAAATAGAAAAAAATAAAATAAAAATGTTTCATGTTTTGGGTTTTTGCTGATTCGGCCCCTAGCTATGCGTATTTGTCACCTCTTAATCCAGCCACGTGGCCGTCAGCCATTGGCCCTGGGGGATGTTGACCGCCCGGTCAACTGATCCCCCCAGGACCACTCTTCACGGGTGTGAGCGCCGGACCTCTTTTCTCGGACTTATACCCGCTCGACCCGATTCCCAATCACCCAAACCCCGGCTCCGTTTGATACCTCCCACATCCGACATCCTCGCCGGGCCTTGATCTCGGGATCCGCGCGCCTCCATGACCCTACCCGGGCCCTTCTTCTCGGATCCCGTCAGCATACATAAGCCGAGCTCCGCCTCCTCATTTTGCATCTTTGGCTAATCCGCTCCACACCCAGTGAGCTCCAGTGCCCGAGCGTGAGTGACAGCTCGCTCCAGGTGCCGTCGCAGCGAGGAGAGGGGCCGGATTCCACTGATCCGGCGAGTTAGCACCGCCGTGCTCCGCCCAGAGCAGGAGCTCGAGCCTCGGGCTGAGACAACCCTTGAGGTCACGACCAGGAGCTCCACCAGCTCCAGCATAGTCTCCTCGACCACCCAGGTAATCCCTTAGCTTCCCTATTTCCTCCGATTTCCATTTTGCCCCAAATCGCTCCGCCGCTACTTTTCGTCAAATCCGACCATCTCACGCACCCATCCGATCATCGGAATCCGTCATCACCTCCGCCTTCCCTCCGCGCACCTTCTCCATACACCCATCCAACCCAGCTCGCACAGGAGCTGGGGTTCGAGCTCTACCGTCCGTCGCTTCGCCGGAGCTCGCTCATCCCGCCCCACCGGTCACCTCCACGACGCCTAACCGGGTCGAGGCACTTTGCCCTCGACCCGCGAATCTCCTGGTTCCATTTGCAGGTCAGTGCGAGCCCATCTGAAGGCTCGAGTCTTCCAGGCCAGGAGCTCTCTTCCGCCGACCTCGCCGGAGCTCCTCCAGGGCTCGGCTGGGCCATCGGAGCCGACCATCAGCTGCGGAGCTTCATCGCGGACCTTTTCCGATCTTCAGAGGCAGCAGACGAGGACCATCGCGCTCGCACGAGGCCGACGAAAGTCGCCGGTGACTTGTTCTTCCTGGATCCTCCCAGACCGTTGATCGTGCCTCCTCGCTCCAGGTGTGATCTGAGCCGTCCATCTCCGGAGTTGTTTCGAGCGTCAGATCTGAGGAGACGCCATCTGGAGCGCCCACCAGCCGTACCCGTCAGATCAGCCACGTGGAGCGCATCCGACGACCCGCTTAATAAAGGGTAAATTACCCTTAGGCCCAGCTCTTATTTTTATTTAGCTTTAGTCCTGTAAATATTTTAGCAAGTTGTTTAGTTTAGGGTTATTTGCACATCGGACCTCGTGCTTTAGTTTATTTGCACTTATACCCCTGTCTGTGTGAGCCACGTGCTTCGTCACGTGTATGTTTGGGTTATTTGCAATATATTACATGTAGTTCTGGATGTTTAGAAATGAATGAAAACTTTTGATTATTTGCATCTATGCCCCTGTGAATGTTGTAATTGCGCATGTGCGCTTATTTTAGGGTAATTTGCATCTGAGGTCCCCGAACTTTTGGTACGTGTTACCAAGTAGTCCCCGGACCTTATTTTCATTACAAAGAGGTCCCTGAGTGCCCCAGGCACGCGCCGCGTGCGGCGTTGCTGGGTTAATTGCACCCGAACCCCCAGAACTTAGGGTATTTGCACTTCAGTCCTTGTGCACAGTGCCCTCTTTTGATTTTCGAATAAAATATCAAATCACCTCCAAATTCGATGAAAATTTGACACATGGCTCCTGCCATGTTGTAGGATTTTTGAGAATTTTCGAGGACATTTTTTATTTTATTTGTCATTTTTAAAAATTCAAAAACCTTTATTTCAGCTACTGTCTAGAGTTAAAAATCCCAAAAAATATAAAAACCCCCTCAAAAATTCTATAAAAATTAGGGACTGTTTCTTTTGTGTTTCTTGAATTTCTAGCCAATTTTGGCTATTTTTCATTGCTTAAAACCATAAAAACTTAAAAACACTTAAAAACTCATAAAAATTATATTAAATAATCTAAAAACCCAAAAACAATAATTTCAGTACTCAAATTTTCCTTGTTTTACCTAGTTTACAGAAAAAATACCTCCATGCCCCTTTGAGGTCCTTAGATATTTTATCTAGGGACTTTAGGTTTGGCTGAACAGTACCTTGTTTCTTTGCTACTGTTTGATTTTTAGAAAATAAAATATACATCAGAAAATTATCAAAAATTAACCAAAAACACTAAAAAACATTAAAAACATAAAAACATTTTTGTTTGAATTTTTGCTTGATTTTTGATACATTTAATAATTAGCTAAAGTGTGCTTGATTTGTGTTTCTTTTGTTTTCTTCACATTTAAAAATCCAAAAAAAATATAAAAACCATTAAAAATCACTATTGTCTTTATTTTATTTCATTTTTACTACTTCGTAGGCCTTTGGCCAACCCGTGCTCCTCGAGTTCGACCCCTGGGAGCTATACCAGGTTAAACTCATAGCTGGACCGCTATCTTCGTGCTTGATTGATTTTGTTTGTTTTGAGTGGTCTGATATTTTTCTTGATACATGGTCTGATTACTCGGGTCACAACGACCTTATTTTTGTACCTCATACCCTAGTGGTCAGGCCGGTTATCAGAGGGTAGTGGCAGGAGTGGGGATGCTGCATGCAGAACGATGGTGGCAGGTTGCTGCAGCTCGACGATGGTGGAGGGTTGCGGCAGGCCTGTAGGCGGGCGGGCGCAGAGGAGCGGTAGAGAGAAGCAACAGGACTGGGTGTTGGGGGGGAGGGGGTCTTCGGTCGAGGGTGGGGGGTTTGGACGGTAGCTTCGAGCAAGGAGCGACCTTGCTCTCCCAGGAGGGTGGGGTTCGAAGGGGATGGAGCTCGGCAGCGTAGTAGAGCGGGCTTGCTCAAAGGTCGACGAAGGACGCTAGACGTATGGCCCTGCAGGGGAGGCTGAGGTGGTGCTTGAGGGGGAGAGGGGAGTGTTGATCACATGTCATCCAAATAAGAATGGATATTAGTGGCAATTTGTAATTTTTTTATGGAAACCGGCAAACATAACGGCCATCTCAAACGGAACATGACACAGGGTTATGTCATGTAAGAGTCAAGCACTACTCAGAGTTTCTCATGTAACTCACGATTATGCATGGTTATGAATGTTATTGCAAAATTACTCAGGGTTATGGGTGTAAAAATCACTTTTCAGTTTAGTACAAAGAGGTTTCGAAGGTGCCCACACAGTCATTGAATTCCAGAATAACATCAAAATAGAGTAAGAAGGCATCATTAATTCAAAACGAAAACCATCTAGAGTTAAAATCATACAAAAATGGTAAGGGTGTGTTCGGTTGCCGGGTTAATATGGGTTAAACTGGGGGAGGGTAATCTGTTTTTGTGTTTTGGTGTTTGAATAGAGTGCTAGGAGTTGAGTGGGTTTGTTGTGATGTGATTGTATTAAAGTTTGGAAAATTGAGTAGTTCTTGTGATGTGATTGTATTGAAGTTTGGAAAGTGAGTAGAAATTAAGTGGTTTATAATTTTTATATGATTTTGATCGATATGATGAAAGAGAAATAATTTATTTAATGTATTAAAAAAAGAATGAGAGTTTACCCCACATAAGATAAAACCCCCAAACGGAAAGATAAAACCTAAGGATGTGTTTGGTTCGTGGGTTATCCAGGGGTGGATAACCCGATTTTGTGTTTGTGTGTTTGGTTGGTGGGTTAAGGATTGGGAGGGTTTGTGTGAGTGATTGTATTGGAATTTGAAAAAGTTGGTAGTTATTATAATATGATTGTATTGAAATTTGAAAAAGTAGGTGGTTGTTGTGATGTGATTGTATTGAAGTTTGGAATAGTGAGTAGACGTTGAATATTTTATATTTTTTAGATGATATGATGGTATAATATATATTTTTTTGATGGGAAGGGAGTGAGCCTCATTAGTGGGTTAAAAGTGGGGGTTTTGGAGGGTTACCCACCCAAAGTGGGGGGTAACCCACCAAAAGAATGCACCCTAAAAATAGCCTCAGTCATCGCTCGGGCTTCCTAGCAGCAGTGTCCATCCATCCATCAAGATTGTCCATGTCGAACGGTCGCCACATCCTCCTGAAGTTGCGAAATCTCCAAAGCCATCAATACTACATCAGAAATTTGGAGCTCTCATAACATAAACTCATTAATCCTAAAGCATCCCAGTTTTGGTCGTCTATTAAATTGCAATTGGTCAACCAAATCCTAATGATAAAAGACGAACTAATGGTGCGAACAAAAACATGCAAAAAAGATACATTCCTATTTCCTAGTGCGTGGGAAAGAAAAGAAAGAAAATCGATTCCGTTTCGACTACAAGGTCGGAGTCCAATATGCGCGAATGATTCCTTTATAGTTAGCCTTTTTTAAAGTAAAAGCAAATTTGATTCAACGAGTGGCAACGTCCCAAAATGGAAGTCCGTGCAACAGTATAACACCAATTTATAATGGAAAAACTGGGGCTGCATGGGTAATTCCTTCCTATTTTTCCGTATTTTTTTATTTTTTTAAATATCATCATGCATATTCATCTATATATCTCTTAATATATAATTCGAATTCTTTCAGAAAGAGAGACTGCTATGCCTTCATCTAGAACATGTAATTTCAACGGTCTAAACATTATTGTAATCGACCTGCTCTACATGGAGAGAATAGAAGTCTATTTTTTTGAAGAAATTCTAATGACATATTGGAGAGATATATAGATGAATATCCATTGTGATATTTAAAAAAAAAAATAAAAAATCTTGTGAAAAAATAAGGCGGGAGCAACCATCATTGAGCCCATTTATAATACATCTTTAATTTCAAGGAGCCTAAAAAATTGACGCCACACGAAGGTGATGGATCGTCTGCTATGGGCCAAAATGCAGCAGAGCATGTTGTGGCCATGGGAACCACTTGATCTTGATGGAGCGATTCGGACGATTCTGCACTTTTTATAGACTCGTACCGTACAAAATCATGTGAACCGTTCGATCAAGATCGAGCAGTTCCCACGATTACATCAGACACAAGAGGATCCCCTCAACCACACGATCTCTAGTACTATATATATATATATATATATATATATATATATATATATATATATGGAAAAGGGAAGCTACACCGGGTGGTGCAGCCAACTAGCTACACCCGGGCATTTTTCTCGTTGATTTTTTATTTTTTTGAAGGAAATCTATGAGGATTTACTTATTTTTATTGAGTGGAATATGTGTTTCAAATTTTAATCAAAACAAACATTCCTAACATGCCCATTAGATAGGGTAAATTTCAATAATTATGAGACCATTAAAATGTGATAGTCTTGATGGAGATGATAGAAGTGTCGAATTTAGTTGAAATTGGCATGATATCATGGTGATATATAGTGATTTAAATCCCCCCAGGTTTCATTTCAAAAACACAAAAAACCAATGAAAAAAAGGACCGGGTGCAGCTAGTTAGCTACACCCCCGGGTGCAGCTTCCCCAGCCCCATATATATATATATATATATATATATATATATATATATATATATATATATATATATATATATATATATATATATATATATGGGTCATATGTGGCTGCCCCCTAGGGGCAGCCAACATGGCTGCCCCCGCCTTATTTGGGCAAATTTTTTTTATTTTTTGAAAAATAACACCATGTATATTCATCCATATATCCCTCCTATATACCATTCGAATTTCGTCAGAAACAGAGACTCCTACGGCCTCCATCCAGACAGTCATTTTTTAACGGTAACAGAATTTTTTAAATCGACATTAACTCGATGGAGGCCGTAGGAGTCTCTGTTTCTAACGAAATTCGAACGACATATAGGAGGGATATAGGGGTGAATATACATGGTATTATTTTTCAAAAAAAATAAAAAAACACCGAAAAATGGGGCGGGGGCAGCCATGTTGGCTGCCCCCAGGGGGCAGCCCCATTTTTTCCTATATATATATATATATAGAGAGAGAGAGAGAGAGAGAGGGCTTATCCAGAGGGCACTGTGCCGATTTGAGTCGTGGTGAGCACCAAACGTGGGCTCGTCACGTGTATGTGTCGGTTCTATTTGGAAGGGGACGGTTTTGGCAATAACAATGTGCATGCATTATTAACATAATAAGAATTCGAATTAAATCATTTCCTTAAAAATAGGTGGTCGGTTTTAGTAAGATAAAAAATACGCATTTAAATTATTGTCGGCATATATTTTATTTATGGAATGATCATTCCACGTTTGGATTATAAAAGATAAATTACTGATTATAATTATTGATTACGTCAATTACTAATGTCTATACAATAATTACATATTACAAATATACATATTACTGAACGCATTATGATTGTTACTGAATTTATAGTTATTTTACATCTGTAATATTACATTGTACAGAGATCAGTAATTCATTCATGTTACTCAAGTAATAAATATTCAGTTCTCAAGTAACTATTGTTGTGGAATCAGTAATTAAGTATGTGAATTACTAATGTCCATACAATAAGTACTGATTACAAATGTACATTTTACTGAAGTCATTTTGATTGTTACTAATGTTATAGTTACTCAATACTTTGAGTCTTACTGAAGCACCTCTTATTTACTTATATAACATTTTTAATTACTTATAATGTATCGACTGTTACTGATAGCAATACATAAGTTACTGGTTACGTGATTTTTTATACTTATTCCAACTTACTTATTCCATTACCTTCTTTTACCTACAATTTATTATATGTTACTGATGCTTCAATGTATCTTACTTGTTTTATTCTTTATTTTGAATTACTATCGAATCACACATTCTTTACTTATGTAGCCTATTTAATTACTTGTAATACGTCAAGTGTTACCGAAAGTCACACATAAATCACTTAATTATAGTTATGGTGAACATCCAAATGTCAACTGTCTTCTAATTCATTTAGACGATGTTGTCGCTCCTCGGTATAACAACAGCTTCTTCAAGACACCAAATTGTGCATTGTTCTGCAAAGAAACAATAAGTTAATTTATATCCGTGAATAGTAAGAATTGTATAAAGAAAAGTAATTCAGTAATATACTCACTTCAGTAAGAATCATTGAATGACAAGTAACTTGTAATGAATTGTTAGTAACATTTATTATATGACAAGTAACTTGTAATGATTGTTAGTAACTCAGCAATATACTCGCTTCAGTAAGAATCATTCAATGACAAGTAACTTGTAATGAAATGTTAGTAACGTTTGATTATTGACAAGTAACTTGTAATGAATTGTTAGTAACTCAACATTATAGTCAGTATATCTTCAAAGTAACAAATTAAAAGTAACAATTTTGATAGTAGTAGTAACATAAAATATCTTATAAGTAAAATAAGTAGATATATCAGTAACTCAGTATATATTCAAAGTAAAATATTAAAAGTAACAATTGTGTTATCATTAGTAACATAAAATATCTTATAAGTAAATTACTTAAATACATCAGTAACTCGGTATATTTTCAAAGTAACACATTAAAAGTAATAAGTGTGTTAGCATTAGTAACATAAATATATCTTGTAAGTAAATTACTTAATACATCAGTAACTTTTTATTGTATGAAATCAAAATACCTTCGAAAAGATTCGATAGACTACAAATCGTGTATCAAATTCAATCAGATTCAAATCAGTCATAAAAATACGATTCAAATCGTGTATCAAATTCAAATCAGATTCAATGGACTACAAATCGTGTATCAAATTCAATCAGATTCAAATCAGATTCAATGGACTACAAATCGTGTATCAACTCATGATCCAGAAACATAAGAAAAATCAAAATATGGTCTATAATCAGTCAGATTCAAATCAAAATATCCAAATTCTACATATTATAAGATTCAAATCAAAATGCGAAAAATAAAAATATAATCGAAATACAATACCTTGCATTAGATAAAAAACGATCGCCTCTCTTTACATGATTCATCGCCTCACTTCGCAAATCGCTAGATCGAAAAATATGAGATCAACCGCCTCTCGTTGATCTATCAACACACGTTTCCATAAACGTATACTAATTTAAGAATTGCTTAATATTTCCAATTAGCTTCTCTTTCCATTTTGGTTATGGTTCCTATTTTTAAGAGATTGAGAGATACAAATCTGACGGTTGGAATTAGAGGCACACCACGACCCAAATCGGCACAGTGCCCTCTGGATAAATTTCCTATATATATATATATATATATATATATATGAGGTAAATGGGGTTGCTCCCAGGGAGTAGCCATCTTGGCTACTCCCACCCCTATTTTTCCCTCATTTTATTATTTTTTTGAAAAATAAAAATTTGTATATTCATCATTATATCCCTCTCACATTCTATTAAAATTTCGTCAGAAACAGAGACTCCTACATCCTCCATCCAAGCATGGTCGATTTAAAAAATCCTGCGACCGTTAAAAAAATGGCGTCTGGATGGAGGGCTTAGGAGTCTCTGTTTCTGACGAAATTTTAATAGAATGTGAGAGGGATATAATGATGAATATACAAATTTTTATTTTCCAAAAAAAATAATAAAATGAGGGGAAAATAGGGGTGGAAGTAGCCAAGTTGGCTACTCCCTGGGGGCAGCCCCATTTTACCCTATATATATATATAGGGTCATATGTAGCTGCCCCCTAGGGGCAGCCAACATGGCTGCCCCCACCTTATTGTCATATTTTTTAATTTTTTTGAAAAATAGCACCATGTATATTCATCCCTATATCCCTCCTATATACCATTCGAATTTCGTCAGAAACAGAGACTCCTACGACCATCCAGACAGTCATTTTTTAACGGTAACAGAATTTTTTAAATCGACATCATCTCGATGGAGGCCGTAGGAGTCTCTATTTCTGACGAAATTCGAATGACATATAGGAGGGATATAGGGATGAATATACACGGTGTTATTTTTCAAAAAAAAATAAAAAAATTTTGAGGGAAAATGGGGCGGGGGCAGCCAACAAATGGGGCGGGGGCAGCCATGTTGGCTGCCCCCAGGGGGCAGCCCCATTTTTTCCATATATATATAATTGATTTTTTGTGTTTTTGAAATGAAACATGGGGGGATTTAAATCACTATATATCACCATGATATCATGCGAATTTCAACTAAATTCGACATTTCTATCATCTCCATCAAGGCTATGACATTTTAACGGTTTCAGAATTATTAAAATTTACCATATCTAGATGGGCATGCTAGGAGTGTTTGTTTTGCATGAAATTTGAAAGACATATTCCACACAATAAACTAAGTAAACCCCCCATAAGTTTCCTTCGAAAAAATCAAAAATCAATGAGAAAAATACCCGGGTGTAGCTAGTTAGCTGCACCCCCCGGTGTAGCTTCCCTTTTCCCATATATATATATATATATATATATATATATATAGTAACTAATTAGCTGTGCAATGTTTTTATTTTTTGAAGGAAAAAAGGGTGCAGTGCCGTAGAGGCAAGCACCCAAAAAAACTTTATATTCACTGGTTATAGTTCATAAATACAAAGACCAAGAATCCCGAAGGATTTTGGCATGATGTACAACATTTCCCACATAAAATCTCTCACCCCTAAATAGCACCTCATTTCTCGCGAGCCAAATCGCCCAGAGCGCTGCGGCCAGCAGGGTCTTTATCATTGTTTGTTCATTTTTTGACATCTCAACCATATTCCAGGAAAGAAGGAAAGTCTCCGTTGCAGCCCCAATGAGAGATAACTCCCTGCAGACCTCTTTCAACATTGGACACTTAAAGAATAGATGCTCAGTATCCTCCGCCTCCTCAGAACAACGATGGCACAACACATCTAAACCATTAAACAATCTTGCTCTCCGAGTACTAGTCAATAATCTCTGTCTGCCCATCAACCATATGAAGACCTTGACCCGTCGTGGGATATTCCAGCTCCAAATATGTCCCAAAACTGGCATAGCAATCCCTGGATCAAACATGAAGGATGTGTAAAGAACTTTATAAGCTTTCCTAACCATGAACCGACCATCTGACCAAGCCCAGTGATCACGCCCATCATCACCATTACCCGGACATAGATGCATCGAAGAAGAGATCTGAGGAAGGACGGAACAGATCCCCCGCCAAAAATTTGAGGGCATAGCCATTCGGTTAGGTCTCCAGAAAAGTGTATCTGAAACCCGTAGATTTTTCGCACGAGAGAGCACAGGATGTCAGCTCCACTACCCCAAATGCGAACCACCCACTTTGCTAGTAGTGCCCTGTCATTGCATCAAGATCCAGAACCCCAGTCCGCCATCTTCCTCCGAAAGAACTACAACATTCCATGCCACTAAGGGCACACCCTTGGACTCTCCAGATCTATCCCAGAAGAAGCGACGCATCAAAGACTCCAAGCGCTTGCGAATCCCCGCGGGAAGAAGCCTAGATGACATGAAAAATATTGGGACGGCGATAAAACCGCTTTCAAAAGTACCAGCCGTCCCCCCTTGAGAGGCAAGAGGCACGCCAGCTAGCAAGCTTTCTCTCCATTCGTTCCACCAATGGCAACCAGTCAGACTGTCGAAGCCGCCCATGAACTAACGGCAATCCCAGATAGTTGATAGGTAGTGTTGTTCGATGTTGAGATTGCAATGATAAACCACATTCAGCCACCTCCCCCTCCATCATATTAAAAGGGACGAAAATGGATTTATCTCCATTCATCCTAAGGCCCGAGACCTCTCCAAATATGTTCAGTACTGTAGTAATCCCCTTCGCCTCTTGAGCACCCCCTCCACAAAAAAAACCGTATCATCTGCATATTGAAGTAAAGGAATTGAAAGACCATCAAGTTGATATCCCGCACAAGAAGTTCCCATCCACTGCTCTAGACACCATCCGTGACAGCGCATCAGCCACTAAAACAAATAGCAACGGAGCTAGAGGACAGCCCTGTCTGACTCCTCTCTGAGGTTGGAAGAATCCACCCTCCTGTTGTCCATTCACCAAGATCGAACATGAGTTAGTAGTTACACATCTCTTTACCCACTTTATCCACTCACTCGGGAATCCACGTCTCGATAAAGATGCCCAAATGAACTTCCAACTGACACAATCATAGGTCTTGGAGAAGTCAACCTTCCAAAGCATCCCCTTGGTCTTTTTCCGCTTCCAATATGCAATAATCTCTGAAGCAATGACTATCCCATCCATCATATGCCTCCCTGGAATGAAAGCAGTCTGCGACTCCGCGATAACTGCATCCAGCACCTCTCGAAGCCGATTGGCGAGAACCTTAGCCACAATGAGATAAATGGCATTTGATAAGGCAATTGGCCGAAAATCCTCTACACATCGAGCCATATCCTTTTTAGGAAGCAGGAATATAATGGAGCGATTCAACCGTTCAAAACCTTGATTGTCCTTCCTCAATTTCCTCCACCATAGCCAATACATCCTGCTCCACTAGATCCCAAAACTCACGGAAAAAGAAAATCGGAAAACCATCTGGTCCTGGTGATCCATCAGCATTAAGGTCAAAAGTAGCGGACCGTACCTCAGCAGGTGTAAATGCACGAACCAGATTGGCAGACTGGGTGTCAGAAAGGACAGGAATGTCCCTACCAACCCACCGTGAACCACCTGTACGAATCCTTCTACTCCGCTCCCGAAAATGATCAACCACAGCAGACCCAATGGCTTGCTCCCCTTGTATCAGAGTACCCCCCACCTCAATTGCTGTAATAAGATTACATCGCCTCCTTCCACTAGCAACGGCATGAAAAAAACGAGTGTTCGCATCACCCTCCTCAACCAAATTTGCCTCGACCGCTGCCTCCACTCCACCTCCCTCTTGTGATCCTCCTCTATCATAATCATTTGGTTGTCTTCCCTTAACTTTCTCTCCTCTGTCGTCAGCTCCCGATCGTCCTCCAGGGCATCCAACCTTACGATCTCCGCCTGGGCCGAGCTCCTCCTCTCCTCCCGAAGTGTCCGAACCTCCCTACGGAAAGACATCAACATATTCCTCAAGGCTCTAAGGCGAGACGCCATGTCTCGAGAAGCACAACCAGTGGACGGGACCCCCTGCCAACAGGTGACCACCCGATCCCGAAATCCCTCCTCCAGAAGCCAAGCACGCTCAAACCAAAACATACTACGAGGACGGGAGGCCTCTCCAGAGCTCCAGCAAATAGGATTTTGATCCGAGTGCGACCGCGGCAATGTGATCACTGAAGCTAATGGGAAAGACTCCAAGAGTTCCAGTGAACCGAGAAAACGATCCAGACGCGAGCGAGATGAGTTATTCCTCCAGGTGTAGCGAGAGTTTGATGCATCCAGCACCTCCAAGGGCAGAGCTATTCACGAACTCAAGAAAGTCAGGGGAACCCGGGTCCACACCCCCTCTCTCACGAGGCCTGTCTGCCGCTAAAAGTGTCACGTTGAAGTCGCCACCAATAAGCCAAGGAAGTTCAGGGTGCACAGATCTTGATGAAGCAAGCTCCTCCCAAAGAGGTGAACCACTACCTGCGCCGGTGGGGCCGTACACAGCTGAGAATAGAAACTGAATATTATCCACTTTACGCACAAGCACCACGGATAGAGAGTAGCGTGCCTCGACCACATCAACCAACTCAGCATGTCTCCATCCAACCGATCAAGATGCCACCGGAAGCCCCAGTCGAAGGGACAGCTCTAAATTCTGATAATCTACCCCCAGAGACCGCTCTCCAGGTGAACTCGTCCCAAACCTCTAGCTTTGTTTCTTGCAGGAAGACAATATCTGCATGCCACTCGCTAAGGAGTGACCCCACAATTCTTCTCTTCTCCACCTGCCCGAGCCCCTGCACATTCCAAGAAACAACCTTCATTGAGAAACAGAGGGGAAAGTCCCCGCCAACTCCACGCCTACGCATCTAGCCACCCTTTCCCTAAACTCATTTTCAGTGGGTATCCCTTCTTCAGTAGCTGTGGATCTCCTTTCACAAAGTAATGCTGGCGCATCTACCACATTCGTATCCAAGGTCAAACTAGTTGGGCTCCCTTCTTTAAAGTTGGAATTTACGACTAAAAACATTGCAAAGGTCAAACTTTAATTTTGCAGGTAATGGCGAGACGGCGACGTCCAAATCCGAAACTCTCCAACCTCAAGTGGAGACGACGACCGTCCCAATAATCTTTAAAAGTTGACATTGATGAGCACTTCCATATTAGTTCATCTAAACGTGACACAATATATAATCCCAAGTTTGACATCATATACATTGTTCGAACTCTTTCATTGTTGATAAGATGGACAACCAGACCCACACGATTGGACCCTTTGCCATCTCGTTGGCAAAGACAGGTAGATCACGCACACGAATGTGTATAAATAGGTTCGATGGGTACCTTCCATATCTCGATTTCATCAAATCAAGCCTGAAATCAATATGGATAGAGGCTCGTGTGTGTCGCCTTCTCCCGTTCGTGCGAGCAGATATCGAGACTGCGACATCCTACGATCCACCGTATTTGCGTACGTATAGTCGTACATTTTATACAGTTTGTCGTCATGAAATCATATATTAGATTCCTTCGTAGGTAGGATGAGACTCAAGTTTGAGGGGGAACCCCTTTTTTTTTGAGTTCATCTCCTGTTTCGATAATTTATTCGTAAATCACAAGTCGTAGTAGTATGCTATTAATAGATAGTTTCAAACAATTGATATCCCTGCTCAATTTTAATTAGATCGAAACACCTTTCTCTAGACAGGAAATTGGATTTCGCACACAAATTTTGGAAATTTTATAGTTTCATTAGAACAAATATAGGTTGGTTTCGATTACAGCCTTTCTCATGGGAAGGAAAGCGATGCAACAATGAGCCGATTCGTTTGACCTCCATATCTTTTTTCTTCTTCTATCGTTTCGGTCAACGACGTCAAATTTTGACTTCTCGACGATGTCATTGGATTTATTTAATTCAATTCGCATTTGGCTTCTCAGCTCCAAAATGCCATCTATTGGTAATCAATAACGGATTCGAGGATTACCGATTATATATATAATTAATCCATACTTAGAAAAGAAATGCATCATCACTATATCTTTGTTCATCAAGTTATAGCTGACCTCCTACATATGCATGCATACCTTTAAGGCAGCGACCAGGTGTCCGGGATATAACAGGGACCGGTTACCGGATGGCGGGCTATTCGTCGCAGCGAGCAGCGGCGTTTGGGACAACGGGGCGGCGTGCGGTCGGAAGTTCCAACTACGGTGCCTGAGCGGTCTCCGGCAGCCATGCAAGGAGGGCACGATCACTGTGGAGGTCGTGGACCTTTGCCGGACTAGCCCGTGCCCTGCAACCTTGGTCCTGTCCACCACAGCCTTCAATCTTGTTTCAAGGATCCCTAATGCCAAGATCAACATTGAGTACTCTCAGTACGTTTATTGCGAATTTCTTGATCAGTTTTATTTTTTTTGTTTTTTCCTAATCTAGATGATTGAATGATCCTTTTTTATTACGTTGATTATAATACACATTATATGTGGTGAAGTACATAGGTACGTACTTGTATCATAATATTAATATAGGCGTTTGGTCTTACGTGTTTGTGTATGCATGCAGGATTTAGAGGGGCGGAGAAGATAATGTTGCCAAGGTCTCCATGATCGAGTTTTATATATTGGAGATAGATGTATGGACTATGGTCGATGGTTTGATATTGGTGTAATGGTGACATGTAAGCAGGATACAGATGGAATTGTTGTTTGAAAGATCTTTAACATGAACAAAGTTGAAAAGATCTCGATTGGGTTTTTGCCTTTTTTTTCCAAAAAAAAATGTATATTAGGAATGGCAATATAGATGATCAGTTGTTTCAACGTATAATTCGTCTGATCAGATTGTGTCTAAGTTGGTAATTTATATGAATTTTACTTAGGCTTTGAGCCCTATGATTATAGGAAGCAATGGAACAGATGGACTGCATGGCATACTTATTTATACTATATTTATATATCAAAATAGATGGGAGAACTTGAATGAGAAAAACCATGCATAACTTCTTTTCCATTGCCAAAGTAGTGGCAACGACACTACAATAAAATTAAACTTCACTAAATTGTCCGTTGTGAAATAAATAAATAAATATATAAATATAAATATATATATATAGTTTTTATTAGTTATCAAACGATTGTTTAATCTCGAAATTAACAACGAATAATATATATAAAATATATAATCGATATATTTAAATTTAATTCAATCTATAGTCAACTTATTGAAAAAAGGAAAGTTTTTGTTGCCACAATATTTTGTCTCGCTTGTGGGCGGACATTCGGGTGTCAAAAGCTAGACATATCGTATCACAATTACCTAATCATGGGTCATTAAGGAGGAAGGTTGACCCTAACGAATAATAAAGTTAGGGCAGATGGTATTGTTATCCCCAAGGCCACTGTTACACGCATTTCCTCCATGTGCGCGAACTTCCTTTGGGGATATAAGAGACATGAGATTGCGTGGGACAAGATGTGCCTTCCAAAGGAGGAGGGGGGTGTTGGGCTTCGGGCTTTCTGGGACATTATTAAGGTTGCGAACACTGCGTGGACTTGGAGGCTTCTCTCCTCTGACCAATCACTCTGGGCTTCCTACATGACGTCCAAGTATTTACAGTCTAGTAACTTCTGGGACGCCTCAATCAAATCTGGTTGCTCACCTATTTGGAAGCGGATGTTACAGCTTAGGAGTATAACTCATATTGGCATCACCGGATCCTCCCCTTCATTCTCTTGGAGCCTTGGAAATAAGGTCTTCTCATTTCGCTCAGCTTATGATCTGGTCAGGCATAAGGGACCGGCTGTGTCCTGGTGGAGGGAAGTATGGTATAGCAATGCTGCTCCAAAGCACTCTTGTTGCCTCTTCAGAGCGGTTCGAGGTAAGCTCCCCACCTGTGATCGTTTGACTAGGTGGGGGCTAATAAATACGGGAGGATGCCTATTTTGCAATGGCCCCTTGGAATCTGTTGATCACATTTTTTGGGATTGCCCTTATGCTTCAAAGGTTTGGACTGGGATATGTGACTGGCTTCATGTTCCCCGTGCCCACAATGATATGCATCTCACGGACTCGCTCAGTTGGTTGCAGCTCACCCGGGGAACAAATTCTACAAACACCAAGAGCTTGTGTACTGCACTCGCGGTGACGGTTTGGAGTCTATGGATGGAAAGGAACCGTAGGTGGAAGGGGCTTGCTGCCATCTCTGCTGATCGAATCATTGGCTTCATATCGGCGGATGTTGTAGGCCTAATCTCTTAGGTTGCTGGGGGTTGGGCCCAATCTGATAATTTTCTTTCCCCTAAAATTTTTAGTTGATTTCTTGTTCAATCTCTTGGCCTCATGTCTGCCATGGGAACCTATATGAAACATTCTGTAATGGCCTAAGGCCCTTGTTAATTTGACTTGAATCCTAACCACTTGTTGAGCTGCTGATGTGTCTGATCTGTGTCCTGCCTTCTGATTGGCTGAGAGCTGTTGGGTCAGGATTGCTGACAAGTCTGATCTGTGTCCTACCTTCTGATTGGCTGAGAGCTGTTGGGCCAGGATTGCTGACAAGTATGATCTGTGTCCTGCCTTCTGATTGGCTGAGAGCTGTTGGGATAGGATTGCTGACAGGTCTAATCCGTGTCCTGTCTTCTGATTGGCTGAGAGCTGTTGGGATGGATTGCTGAATACATATGGTATTCTTCTGTTGCAGTAGAAAAAGGACCCTAGAGCCATCAGATACTGCAGTCCTCATTTCTGATACTGTTTCTCATCCCATATATGTACCTTCTCAGTACCCTCTGTATTACATTTTTCTCCAAATAGTGAAACCGATCACCGCCGCCCAAGGACGTAGCCCATTTACGGGTGAACCTTGTAAATCTTTGTGTTTGCATCTTGCTTGTTTGATCGTGTTTGTGTTTGTTTGCTTCCGCGATTCGCAATAAACTGGTATCAGAGCTTCAGGTTCCGTCAAGATCATCAACAAGATGACGTCTTACAATCTGAAGATCGAGAAGTTCACGGAGAAGAACGGATTCAGTCTATGACAGATCAAGATGCGCGTCCTTCTGAAGCAGCAGGGCATCTGGGCACCGTTAGATCAGGAGCGGGCAAAGGCACTCGAGCCGTCTGAGTTGATGGTGCTGAAAAAGAAGGTACGCTCGACGATCATGTTATGTTTGGCGAATGAGATTATCGGGGAGGTTGACGATGAGGATTCCGTGTCCGATCTGTGGTTAGACTCGAAAGTCTATGTATGACAAAGTCTCTAACCAACAAGTTGCTCTTGAAGTAACGTCTGTTCTCACTCTACATGCATGAAGGTGGAGTCATGCAGGTTGTCAAAGCTGGGATTGTTGTCATCAAGGGCAACAAGCAGAAGATCCTATATGTCTTGCAAGGGTCTACAGTTCCTGGGAGTAAGTTCAAGCATTGTTTGGACTTGCTCAATATCAACAGTTGGCAATAGCCCCAAGGAAGGGCTGGCGGCGGCGCGGTGAAGCTTGGCGAAGCTTCTCTGAGGAGAAATTTCAAGGTGAATATTGTTTATAATTCCTTGATTCTTGTTATCTGAATTTTAAGTGGTGAATTATAGTAGTGGGTAATTCTGCTATATGAGAATTCAACCCCGCTGGAGTCTAGCAGTGGTTAATTCTGCTAGTGGAGAATTCAACCCATAGAGGAGTATAGTAGTGGGTAATTCTACTATATGAGAATTCAACCCCGGTGGAGTTTAGAAGTGGTTAATTCTGCTAGTGGAGAATTCAACCCCGGTGGAGCTAGCAGTGGTTAATTCTGCTAGTGGAGAATTCAACTCACGGAGGAGTATAGTAGTGGGTAATTCTACTATATGAGAATTCAACCCTGGTGGAGTCTAGCAGTGGTTAATTCTGCTAGTGGAGAATTCAACTCATGGTGGAGTAATAGTAGTGGTTCATTCTACTATATGAGGATTCAATTCAATGTGGAGATTGTTAATTTGACTTGAATCCTAACTACTTGTTGAGCTGCTGATGTGTCTGATATGTGTCCTGCCTTCTGATTGGCTGAGAGCTGTTGGGCCAGGATTGCTGACAAGTCTGATCTGTGTCCTACCTTCTGATTGGCTGAGAGCTGTTGGGCCAGGATTGCTGACAAGTATGATCTGTGTCCTGCCTTCTGATTGGCTGAGAGCTGTTGGGATAGGATTGCTGACAGGTCTAATCCGTGTCCTGTCTTCTGATTGGCTGAGAGCTGTTGGGATGGATTGCTGAATATATATGGTATTCTTCTGTTGCAGTATAAAAAGGACCCTAGAGCCATCAGATACTGCAGTCCTCATTTCTGATACTGTTTCTCATCCCATATCTGTACCGTCTCAGTACCCTCTGTATTACATTTTTCTCCAAATAGTGAAACCGATCACCGCCGCCCAAGGAGGTAACCCATTTACGGGTGAACCTTGTAAATCTTTGTGTTTGCATCTTGCTTGTTTGATCGTGTTTGTGTTTGTTTGCTTCCGCGATTCGCAACAACCCTCTTTTATTTTTTGTGCAAATATAGGAATGACCATTTACCTCTAAAAAAAAACATGCTAAAATGCTTCAGTAGACAAGTAGTATGTTCAACTATTTTACCTTACTCTCTCACTTCGTGATTATTTCATAAACAACTCTGCTTGGGGAGTACTTATTGTAGAAGAATGAAAGATGACATATGCAACAACTTGATCTTGAAGTTGTTAATTTATTCTAAAATAAAATCTTCATATATTAAGATGCTATCGTTCATCCAAATGGGAAGGAGACTGCACTCTTGACGACATATGAGACCGAATTAAAGGAAAGTACGTATATCATGTTCCTTAATTTACAATATATAGGCTTTCGGTTGAAACGGATTTGCCGTGACTTCTGAGATTATCGACTAATGCAACATTTGGCATGTATACTGTCAAATATGGAATAGCTTATTATATTGTCTATGTAACGTTTCATATTTAGGTCCTCGGTCCGTTATCGAGGAAAATTAGACCTAATAATTTGTTGAGTTCGGGTTCAAATAGACCCGTTGACAACCACCCAAAATGCGTAAGCCCAAGTTGTCAAGTTGTAATCCCCACCACTTATAAACCACACCCACACTTCGTGAGTTTTAGTCATGTTACTATGTTTGGGGGTATGAGTGTTACAACCTCCCCCACTTATACTCGCAATGTCCCTGTTGCGGCATGACCCATCACGTATTCCCAGTGACAGTGGCGGTTGCACACTCCGGGTAGCCATTTCCTCCTATCTCTTTGTAGGGGTGGCTCCACCTCTCGGGTAGCCTTTTCCACTATCAGAGAGAAATTGGCTATGATAACATTTGTAACGTCCCAGGCTTATTTGATCCCCGGTCGTTAACGAGGAAAACTGGTTCTGACAACTTGTTGGGTTCGGGCCCAATTATACCCGTTGACAATCACCCAAAATGCTTAAGCCCAAGTTGTCAAATAGTAACTCCTATCACTTATAAATCACACCCACACTTGGTGAGTTTTAGATGCGGCACTATGTTTATGGGGTATGGGTGTTACAACCTCCCCCACTTATATTCGCAATGTCCTCGTTGCGACCTGGTCCATCACTTGTTCCCAATGACGGTGGCGGTTGCACGCTCTGGGTAGCCATTTCCTCCTATCTCTTTTGTAGGGGTGGCTCCACCTCTCGGTTAGCCCTTTCCACTATTAGAGGGAACCCGCTCTGATACCATTTGTAACGTCCTAGACTTAGGTCCCCGGTCCGTTATCGAAGAAAATCGGCTCTGACAACTTGTTGGTTCGAGCCCAAATAGACCCATTGACAACCACTCAATATACTTAAGCTCAAGTTGTCAAGTAGTAATCCCCACAATTTATAAACTACAACCACACTTCATGAATTTTAGATGTGATACGTAGGGAACACCCGTCAGAATTATTAAGTATAGGAATAATTCCTGCAATCAGAATTCCGATTTTCATCGTAAAATCAAACGAAGAAACATAAATTAAGGCGTGTGCATGGGAGCGATTGACCAACCAGTATGTATATTTTTGACGATTGTTGGGAACATCAAAAATCTAAACTTCCCTATATATACACGTATTGGCGTATGATCCTTTCTCACGTTATCCGAAGAAACAACGTATATCGTTCACATTATCAGTACAATCTTATCTAAATCTTCTTAAATAATAAATAAGTAACATACATGTGTCCTATCTCACATCCACATTTCTAAAATATGATCGTATTTCGACATCCAAATGTCCAGAAATGTCATCATATTTGATGGTCAGAAGTCAAGAGAGCTCGTAACCCTGAACATTTGTATTATTTCATGCACTAATTAATGGAATTGAGTACACAATACAATGTTATGCTAACTTGGGAAAATTGCAAACAAAATTAGCACATGAAAATAAATTAGGGGCATGTGACTAAAGAAAGGTATACATATGTAAACACATCAACGGTACCACTACAAATTACTGTAATAGCATTTAAGTTGTTACGGTGGAAAACTGTGGACCTTTTTTTACAACAAATTTTTATAAAAAGGTTTACTTTTTTTTACAACACAAAGGGTGGTACCTTGATTATGGAATAGTCTTTCACGGGCGAGTAGATCCTCTTGCAGAGATTGCTGTGAATCTGTAGGTCAACCGAACCACTCGATCTTGATCGAGCGATTCACACTTGATCGACGTTGGGGAAACTCGCCTCCCTGCGAGTTCATCCCAGTTCATCGAGAGGCCTTCGTAGCCGTCAGATCTTGAAGGACACCCAGGCATAGCAGGAGCCGTCCGATCAAACGCACCAAGGCCGCCTGATCATCGACGATCCTTCTAATCACAGCCGTCGGAGCCCAACCGTCATCGACGCGCAGCAGCTTGACACGTGGATAAGTGGGATAAAACCCGCCGTTGGATCGCGCCCGTGAGTGGGTAATTTGCACCTTAGACCCGTTCATTTTTGTATTTATTAAATAGAACTTAAACATTTGTCTGCTGTTATAAATTTTTGTAACATTTGCATATCGCCCCTGGATCTTTTCGTTTATTGCATTTAAGTACAAGCCACGTCACCTCACGTGACAAGTACACGTGAGGAGCGGGGATTTTTGCGTGGAGGCCCTCGGCCCTTTTTGCATTTGCATTTAGTCCAGAAATTTTGAAATGTAGTGTAGTACTTTGGTGATGTTTGCAATATAGCCCCTAAGTTTCTGATAATTGCATGTAGGTCCTCCCCAGCGTGCGAGGGTGGGCTTTTTGCCAAAAGGCCCTCATGGGTTTTGCTATTGGTGTTTGACCCAGGAAGTTTATATTTCAGTTATATATTTTGTGGGAAATTTATGTTCTAGCCCCTGGACATTCTACATATTACCAAAATACCCCTGCCAGGCTTTGTATTTTTGTATGCTTTCTCTATTTATTCCACGCATCATTTTAACTCAAAAAAATTCCCAAAAAAATGGTATAGGCTCCTGTTTACTTGCTGATTCATGCAATATTTTTGTATTGCATTTTTATTGCATTTAATATTTATTAAAAATCAAAAACATGTATTTTCAGTACTGTCTACATTAGAAAATCCATAAAAATTATCAAAACACCTTGAAAAATTCCAAAAAAAATTACTTATTGCATATTTTAGTGTCTTCTAGTGTCAGTCCAAAAATCACTAAAAATCTCAAAACAAATTCTTAAAAATTAGAAAACACCTAAAAACTTCAAAAAATCTAAAAAATCATATAAAAATTCTAAAAATATAAACTCAGGTTCTGTAGTTTCTCTATTTTATTATCTTTATTTTAAAATTAATTTAGGAAAATTTTGTTTCTATTTGGTATTTTTCATTCCCATTTTAATCTCAGCCAGTATTTAATTCACTATTTTCTCGTATTTTGGTTTTAAAAATACCAAAAATATTTAGAAAAATCACAAAAACAGTAGAAAAATATAAAAGATCAAAAACATTATATTTCCCAATTTTTGAGCACTTTCTTTATTTTTATAAATACTCTATCATCCCTTTTCCTATATTATTTATATATTCTATTTATAAAAACAAAAAATATATATAAAGAAAATAAAAAATCAAAAAATTAAAAATCAAAATATAAAATTAAAAATTAAATAAATAATAAAAATTAAAAACCCACAAAAACATTTGTATATTGTAGCCACTTAATCACATCACATTTTGCACATTGTCGACCTTTCCTGCCTTGCTCCCTGTGTTCGACGTCTACATACTTATACCTCTACATCTTTTATGTAGAGTTAATAATAAATTTGACTCCACTTTATTCTTCATTACGTGACTTATATTTTGTGGGATCAT
Organism: Ottelia alismoides; assembly: GCA_037367405.1. Lineage (NCBI taxonomy): Eukaryota > Viridiplantae > Streptophyta > Magnoliopsida > Alismatales > Hydrocharitaceae > Ottelia > Ottelia alismoides. The sequence continues at coordinate 241,023 of JAZKJV010010050.1, read as the reverse complement.
TGTTGACTAATCAGAGATTTTGAAGTAGTCAAGACATCGACTGCGGTTTCGCCTTGTGAAACCGTGCGACCCTCGATTTCCCTGATTATCAGCCCCCCGCGTTTGTATCAAGCGAAGGGATGTGTTGACCCTAAAATAATGATGCATGCCCCCTCGTAGTACGCGCCCCATCACTACATGGCTCCGCAAGCCTCCCATGTGAAGGGACGAGCACCTCAGCGTCGCATGGGGACCCTTCACTTGCTGCGACTGCCCCACTCCCGGTCCCACGCGGAGAGGCAGGAGCCACATCGACGCTGGGCCCCAAACGAGGGGTCTCTTCGCCTTCCTGTACTGTAGCTGAAACGCAGCCTCCCGAAGCCGGCGGGGAAGACTAGGGGTTCGTTTGGTTGCAAGGTTGGGCAGGGTTGGGTTGGGTTGGGTACTATTCACGGGGGTACAATCTCCTCACAGTTTACTATTCACTCAGCCCTGTGAATAGTACCCAACCCTGCCCAACCTTGCAACCAAACGAACCCTAGGTGTCGCCAGTCCCCTCCACCCATCCCGACGGTGTCGGAGGGCGCTCGGGAAACTCAACATGCAGCCCGAACAAGAACCTTCCAACCTTCAACGTCGTTGCCAAGTCTTGGGGCGCCCCCCGATGGCATGCCAACAGAACAATCGCAAGCTCCGGGTCACTAGCAGGAAGAGAACCATCTGCTATGACCTGCAGGACCTTGCCCAAGTGGCCCAAAGCCGGTCCCAAGGCATGAACCGTACGTGATAAAAAGGCGCTCCCCGAACGTGCGCCACACGGATGTACGGACGTGTCTCCGCCCCGTCCGCAAAACGTAACGGCCTCCAAAGAATATGATCATCTGACCTCGAAGACATCATCACGCATCTCTAGCGGCGGAGAGGCCCCAAGCACAAAACCTTCCCGTGTCGAGATCAACAACGTCGCCGCAGAAATTGCCTCTGAAGTGAAGGGAGAGTTCCCGCTCAATCATCTCCCTGGTGAAGGAACGGTCACCCCCTCCGCCAAGGACTCCCACTAGAACTCCGTCAGACCTCCTCGGTTCAACCAACCCCCTCTCATCAACACCAAAGCTCTCCTTCGTCGCAGCCTGAGTCCCAGGCTGGACCCCGAAGACAGTGGATTCTCCAAAGTCCCTCTCGTGAGCCCCAGCAACCCCGCGAAGAGAGACAACACAGCTCGCTCAACGATGGCCCACTGCACCACAAGAGAAGCATGCTAGCGGAAGATGGCAGGCCGACGCCACGTGCCCCCGCCCCCCACAACGGAAGCATCTTCGACCCTGTTTACGATGGGACACCACCACCCACCCCCCATCTTCCATGGATCTCCCTCCTCCTTCAAGCACCCCTCCTCACTCTTCGACCCCCTCCCTTCGACGGCCAGCCGCCGCCCCGAGTCCCCCCCCCCGCCCCTCTCCCCCCACGCTACGGCCGCTAGAGCGGGCCGCCCTCTCCACCTCGACCCTGCAAACCTCACGCCACACCCTTGAAGACTTCGCCGCCCCCTCCCTTGGTCTCTAGCCATGCTGACTTAGGAAAATTGCTAACAAAATTAGCACATAAAATAAATTACGGACATGCAACTAAAGAAAAGTTTACATATGTAAACCCATGAACGGTACCACTACAAATTACTATAATAGCATTTAATCTGTTACGGTGGAAAACTATGGACCTTTTTTTACAACAAATTTTTATAGAAAGGTTTACTTTTTTTTACAACACAAAGAGTGGTACCTTCATTATGGAAAGTCTTTCCTGAGCGAGTAGATCCTCTGCAGAGATTGCTGTGAATCTGTAGATCACCCGAACCGCTCAATCTTGATCGAGCAGTTCACCGAATTCCCTATTTTTGTGGACCCTTATTGTGAGAATTCGTGCGAGATCGAGCGGTTCGGGTGTTCCACGGATTCACAACAGACCTCTTCAGTACTGCAGATGGTCTGATCTCCCTAGGGCCTAGAGTGATTTCCGATCTCAATTCCTTTTCCATTTATCTACCACTCTGGATTTTATCTGATATCTTATCACAAGTTAATATCATAGATCTTGTATTATTCAACGATTGCATATGATCGAGAGTGGGTTTATACATGGTTGATTATTGTTTAATTTCGTTAGATCTGATACCGCGATAAACATGGTGTACATCAAACTTATAACCATTAATATAAACCATGCTAAGAAGGTGAAGCAGATGAAAGTCAAAAGGGCAACTCCATCACGATAACTCAATCAATAGAGAATTCGGATCTCAGAAACTTATGCGTCAATCGCCATTTTCCACGAGTCAAGAGCTTCATACCGTTCACTACTAGAAATTTCCATCAGTTGGATAAAAGCAGTATGTTTGAACTTCTAAGTAGATCCGTGTTCTCCAGATTGAGCAGCATCATCAGGACTGGACATCTGCATTCACCCCAACCTCCATGTCATCGTTAATCTCCAGACTACGAGGAGAAAGAACAAAAGAACGCCACAACGGCAGCAATCAGCGCTGCAGCAGTAACCACCACAGTGGAAGGCCGGATGTTGGAGTTGATAATATCGCAGATGTCGGCGCCATACCACTCTTTATTGGGAAGGGGCTGACCGTAGTAAAAGACGTCGACACCAAAGGGCCCTGAGACGTTGACGGATCGAGGACACCAGCCATCTCTACCATACCTGAAGAGGTAGAGGAAGCAAGTCCTGGATGCGCATGGTCCTGTGAGATTGAAATTGTCCGTGGAGCACTGCTCGAAAGTTCCCGATGATAGATCGTCCAGCCTCGACACAGATACCTGCAAGTTCATCACCATATCAGTTCTTTTTTCTGAAAAAACATCCAAGAATATATCAGTTCTAAAAATTGCAGTGGAAATTGGTATAGTTGTTCTGGGTACACATGTTAAGGCTAAGGAATTTAAATTCATGCTATCATTTTATTGTATTTATAGTTGTAACCAACATGTGAATAATGGCTGAAATCGGAAAGATCAGGAACAATTTTAAGAGATAAAAAAGATATCAGGGGCAAATATTTGCAAGGCAATTAAGTCAGTCGCAGAAAAGGAAGATCTGCTGAGGTTAGTTATCATCCTCATCCAAATAATCCTATCCAATTAACAGACAAACAAAAGCATGATCATACCAGCATTGCAATTTTAGTAAAAACAATGATATAATAGCGAGTTCTTCAAAGAAATACACGATTTTCATCCAGACAGTAACAGAAAATGACACATCTTGTAACTTTTTTGTTCCAACAGAACAGTCGATTGTTGCAACTGAAATTTCGCTGCCTGATGGTTCAAATATGTTGTTTGCTGGAAATTTCAGATGCAATGTTCTTAACTAGTATTCTGGTCGATGGTTAACTAAATGCAACAAAACATGCTATTGAAGGTTAGATTGGTCGAGTATTTCGCGGCACGTAAAAAAACGTGCAGTTATGATTTCTTTTGATGATCAAAACAGGTGTATGTGAGATACAGAGATTGGAACTTGCTGACCTGGGTGCCGTAGCGGTCTCCGAACTCGAGAGCGATCATATCCGCCGTGCGCTTGGGCGACGAGCAGCTTGTGGCTATGGCCACCGAGTACGAGCAGACTCTGTCACATAGGCAATTGGATTCGAATCCAACCGGGACGAGGGTGGAGGACCGAGCGAGAGAGAGGGAGAGTAAGAAGAGGAGCACACCTGAGCAAGATTTCGCCATTTGCTTCCAGGCTGGTGGAAGAGAAGGGACTGAGGGTGAGGTTCTACATTTTATAGTTCCTCTCGGCCAAGGGGTCGTATGCAACTTTCACGTTCTTGACTCTTGAGTCGTTCAAAACTCCTTTTTTCAAAAAAAAATTAAATCATAGCATTATCATCGATTTTTAAAACATGTATTGAAGTTAGTAGAATAAAGCTATTTGGGGGAACTCCGAAAATCTGACCTTGTAGATTAAATCTAGTGTTTTGTCCAATATGTATGTATGCCAAATTTCGTGTTAAATCTAATACCCGTAACTTCGTCATCTTAAGATTAAGATCCAACTATTTTTAATGGGCTTTAATATCCCATACATTATTTACTAGGATGAAGGAGCCATATATTTTCCAGTCATTTTGGATATAAATATCCCATAAATTATTTGGTACGTCGATGATATAAATTTATCTTGGATAAAAACTTTCTATTATTTTATAAAAAAAACCTAGCTCAAAAAGCTTTGTAATTTGTAAAATCTTCAATGCTACATGGACATGGATATAGATATCTTTATACATTATCTATGAAAGAGATTGACTATCAGGGATGAAGCCAAAAAATTCTTCTTGGGGGTAAAATTTTTTAAATATTATTAATCTAATTTATATTACCAATTTAGTTGTTAATATTTGGGGAGGAGTAATTTGTTATAATGTAAGTTACAAAAGAGGTGTTGTAACTATTTTTTTCCAAATTTGTTTCTTAAAATCAAACATTATAGATTGAATCTTCAAATAATTTTATAAATATACTCCGAATTTTGCTCAAATCCAATGTCATTTGCTATTTTATATCAATGGCGAATAGTCTTATTCTCTTTTAAATGGGATTTAAGTTGCTTAAATATTGATTGGGATTTTAACCACTAAGATAAAATAGGAAATACATCAGGTTTGAACGAAATTTGGATGATATGTAGAACATTAATGGAAGTTTCAATTTATGAGGTTGGATATGTGGAAACGAATTCAATCTATAAGGCGAGCTTCCAATAATTCTGTAATTGATCCAAACTAATACTAGGAAGGTATTTTTACAAAAATACCCATATAAACTTATAATTGGACATAAATAATATCTATAAACATCAAGATGACAAAAAGATCCCTACAAAACTCTTTTTGTCACTGAAATACATATTTATTAATATGATATTAAGTAATACCATTAGATTTAATATGTTCAAAAAAGTAACAAATATAGATATGTGTATCGATCCCTTATCGTATTTGTTATACATATTTTGACATGTGTATGTGTATTTGCAAATCTATTTTAAAATCTATGCAGATAAGAAAAGGGTTGCTAACATGCGAATACAAATATGTATATGCATTCGTATATGTACACACTAGAAAACTATGTAACCATATCCATTTTAAGATCCTAAAAAATGAAAGAGGTATCCAAATCCATATCTGTATATGCAAAGAAAATAAAAGGAAAAATAATTATATATACCAGATATGCTAAAATAAAAACTATATATCCATGACAGTTTATAGACGGGTACGATGATGAACATATACAGAAGCATCAGTAATCCACTAATGCACATCATGTAATGTTAACAGTTAATTATTGTAATTAGATCATATATATATATATATATATATATATATATATATTGATTTTTTGTTGAGATATGGGGGCTATTATGCATAACATGTAAATTTTAATTATTAAATAATGTATTTAGAGTATATATATACTATTGATGAATCTCCATTTCATCACCTTTATTCTATCATTTTGGCCTTAAAAATCCTAGTAAATACGTGCAAATACCTCTAATTCATGCATTTTAACATTCATGTATTGTTGTGTACACGGAAGGGTAGTGGACACAGAAGGGGAGCGCGTCTCGAGAGGGAAGGCTCGGTGGTCCAAAGCCATGCCAAGGGCATGGTTGCTGGGAGGGGACTGGCTGCTCTCGTGGGAGCAGGTGAGCCGCTGAAGGGTGTCGGACTTGTGGTTGATCTTCCTGTGGGAGGCCTTGAGAGGGTGGGAGAGGGAGTGGAAGGAGGGGGGACCAAGGGGGTGGAAGGGCTACCGAGGGCCGGGGGAGGCACGCAGGAGTTGGGAGAGGTGCGAGTCGGGTGGTGTTTTGAGCGGAAGCCGCGTGGTTGGAGGAAGAAGGGGCAAAGGAGCGTGGCTGTGGATTCGGCCCGGGGCCTGGGGCGAGTTGGAGGAGTAGGGGTTGATCCGATAAAGGATGATTTGTGGTCTCCAATCGGGAGATCGAGCTTCTTCAGTTTGCTCGACAGAAAGTTCGCGGAAACCTTGGGCGTAGTGCTGCCTCGCGGGAAGGAGAAAGTTGTGTCCTCATGAAGGTGATATCCTGGAATGTTAGAGGGTTGGGCCGTCCCGAGAAACGATTATGTGTCAAGAATTTGATTAGTGAGGCTAGTGTGGATATTGTGCTACTGCAAGAAACGAAAGTTTCAAGGCTTGAAGGAGAGATGTGGCGTGACCTGGGCGGTGGTTCTTCTTCTGAGTTCGCGGAGGGTGTGGCCCAGGGAGCTGTTGGTGGGCTTCTTACCGGGTGGAGAAGCGATGCTTTTGAGAAGCTGGGGGAGATGAGATCTCTATTCTCGTTATCTATGCAATTGAAGCGGAAAACAGATGAGGTACTTTTTACGGTGACCAATGTGTATGGACCTACGGGTTCGGTGCTTGGTTCCTTGGCAGTAGATCTTTCAGATGTGGGTGCTTACAGAGAAGAGGGTATTTGTCTTGTCGGTGGCGACCTAAATGTGACTTTGCTGCCGGAGGATAGGCCGCTGAAGGGAGGTAGACGGGATGCGGTGTTAGAAGATTTCAGGAACCAAATCCATGCTTTGGGACTCACAATTATTGATGCGGCAGGATGAGCTTACACTTGGAGAAACAATAGGTCGAGATCTCGGCTAGACAGATTTCTCCTCTCACCTGAGGGCATGGAGTTTTTTCCCCTATCTCGGGCATGGCCGCTTCCTTGGGCCCACTCTGACCACACGTCGATTCTTTGGTCCTCAGAGGAGCGCAGAAGACCCTGGTACATTTCAGATTTGAGCGAGCATGGCTATTCGATGAAGGATTTAAGGAGAGGGTGGAGGTGCTTTAGAAGGGGTGATAGGTTGAGGGGTCGGCAGTGGCAAGATTGGCTGCCAAACTGAGGCTATCGAAGAATTTCCTGCATGATTTCAAGCGTGGAGTGAGGTTGCAACGAAGAGAGAGAAGAATAGAGGTGCAACAAGGTGTGCTTAGACTAGACGGGTTGGATGATCAGAGGGGCCTGAATCAGGAAGAGGTGGTGGAGCGGGCAAAGTTGTTAGATGATTTACTTCTGGAGGATATGAAAGAGGAAGTGGAGTGGAGACAGAGGTCAACAAAGAAGTGGTTGAGAGAAGGGGATGCGAACACGAGGTTTTTTCAGTCGGTGGTGTCTAGGAGAAGAAGGAGGAATTTTATACACAAGCTCGAAGTGAGGGGGGAAACGGTTGAGGGGGAGGCTATGCTTGGGCAAGCTCTCAAGGAATATTTTGTGGAATTGTCGAGAAAAGGGAGGGTGATGGGTGGGGTGGCGTGGAACAGGGGTGGGCTCCTTGTCGGAGGCAAAAGCTATTGGTCTTGAGGCACCTTTTGATGAGGGGGAGGTAAAAACTGTTGTGTGGGGTTTGAATGCTGATGGGGCACCAGGTCCAGACGGCTTTCCTGTTTTATTCTACAGGGAGTTTTGGGACCTGTTGAAGGAAGATATACTTGCATTTATCAATGAATTCAGAAATGGCAATAGGGGCTTTGAGAAGGTTAATCGGACGTTGCTTTTTCTCCTTCCAAAAAAAGAGCACCCGATACGAGTGGAAGATTATAGGCCAATTGCTTTATCAAATGCAATTTATTTGATTGTGGCCAAAGTGTTGGCAAATAGGCTGAGGCGCGTTCTGGATGATGTAATTCAACAGAATCAGACTACTTTCATCCTTGGACGACAGATGGTAGATGGGCCTATTATGGCGTCTGAAATTTGCCTCCAATGGCGGCGAGAAAACTTGAAGGGTATGATTTGGAAGATTCACTTTGAAAAGGCCTACGACTGCGTGGATTGGAGATTCTTGTGGGCATCCCTACAGAAGCGCGGTTTTTTGGAACTCTGGATAGCTTGGATGAAGAGGTGCGTCACGACCTCATCTTATGCAGTTATGGTGAATGGGAGACCGGAAGGGGGTTTTTCTAACCGCAAAGGGGGGTGAGGCAGGGTTGCCCACTAGCGTCGATGCTCTTTGTCTTAGTGACTGATGCTCTAGCAGTGATGTTCAAGAGAACGGTTGATGAAGGATGGTGTGAGGGGTTTTGAATAGGCTCCATCTCAATTCCATTGTTGCAATACGCAGACGACACAGTGATTTTTGTGGGTGGCACGAAAGAAATGCACAGAAGGTCGAGACAACTGATGGATATTTTTAGCAGTATTTCTGGACTCAAACTCAATAGAAGTAAGTCTGTTGTGGTTCAGTTTGGGATGGGCGAGGAGGAGCGTAATGCAAGGGTTGCATTACTGGGATGCCCATTAGGTGAGCTACCAATTTCTCACCAAGGTCTACCTTTAGTGGGGGGAAGGTTGAGAAAGGTAGATTGGGACATGGTCCTCAGGAGATTTGAGCAGAGACTGGCGGGTTGGAAGGTTGTTACTCTATCTAAGGGTGGAAAACTGATTCTGCTAAAGCATGTGTTATCGTCGATTCCTATTTTCTTCTTCTCAACAAGGTTGATGCCGGTAGGGGTTAGAAAGAAGATAGAGGTAATGATGAGACATTTTTTCTGGTCAGATGGAAGGCAACAGAGACATGGCATACATCTGGTAGGTTGGGAGGAACTCACAAGGCAGAAAAATGAAGGAGTCCTAGGAATTCGGGATGTAAGCTGCATGAATAAAGTGTTTCTAGCTAAGTGGGTCGTGCAGATTTGGGAAAACACAGATAGGTTGGCTATCAACCTCTTACGCACAATATATGATGTGAAGGGAGCTTTAGAGGCGGGCAGAATGTGTTTCGAGTCTTCTCTGTGGAATGGTGTCCGAGATGTTTTACCGTAGGTAAGGATGAGAATGACACCGAAGGTAGGAGCGAGGGTTGACTTTAGGTACTGGCTCGACAACTGGACGGGAGAGGGGGTACTTTGCAATAGGTACCCAAGATTATTTGCTCTTGCGGCAAACAGGGAGTGTTTAGTGGCAGATATTGGAGGAACTGGCTCGTGGACTCCATAATTTTTGTCTAACCTCTTGGTCAGAAGGTTGGAAGACTTGAGTAGATTGCAGTCCGAGTTGCCCTCTTCGGAGTGTATCTCTCAGGGCAGGGATCACTTTTCTTTGGGAGGGGGAGAGATTCTAGGTAAAAAAGGCATATAAAATGTTCAGAGGGGGCAAAGATGATCTGGTTCCAAACCTGTTACAAGATATAGAGATAATTTGGGCAAGTAAGGTCCCAAGTAGAGTGAAAATTTTTCTGTGGTGCCTCAGAAGGGGTAGACTTTACGACAAAGCAAGAAGAGGCAGGCTTTTTGACGTAACGGATACCCAATGTGATAGATGTGGTGCTCAAACCGAGGATACTGAACATTTGTTCTTTACTTGTCCTTTTTCAGATCATGTTTGGAAGGAGTTAGGGGTGACATGGGTTTCGCACGGAGGTTGTGATGATTTCTGGAGATCGATAAGGTTGGTAGGGAGAAACTCGACAGACGATTGTGCTTTGCCTTTTGCTGCTCTTTGGGCCATATGGGGAGGAAGAAACGATCTAATTTCTAAAAATCAGAGGTTCTATTCAGAAAATGTATTAGACTATAGTCTTTCCTTGTATCGGTTATGGTCTATAAAATAGTGTAACTCTTTTTTAACTTTTAATAAAAGTACTTTGTGCGGTGAATCCCAACTCGGGATTTCACCTCTTTTTCCATAAAAAAATGTATTGTTGTGTAAATAGTGTATAAAATATTATTTTTAATGTCAAAATTATAGAATAAAGAAAATAAAAGAAAAAGAATAAATTATTGAAGATATTTTATGATCCTAAACCCTGAGACCTAGGCATCTCGATGACTAGGTCAACAAGGAATAAAGTAGGGAGAGATAAGGGTCCAAAATACAATAAAACTAACTTTTTATTTATTCATTTTTATTTATTTTTGGAACCTATTTTATTTTCTACTTTTTATACTTCAAATAAAGAAACTTTGAACTGAAAGTTGCAGATAATAAAATTTCGAAAAATACAAAATTTATTTCATACAAAAAATAATATACAGAATAAATGTTATGGTCTAAATAAGATTCCAAAATCTCGCACAAACCCATATCTCTCAAATAAAAACTCAAAAAATATCAAAATCACCTTTAATTGTATACCACTTTAATAGCTATTTAGTGAAGGTGGAATCATATTTTTTGGAGTTAGGGTGTGAAAGTTAGGTTTTGGATCCCTATTGTATAATAGACCCGATTAAAATATTCATTTTATTTTTTATTCAATATTTTTATAATTTTATATTTTTATATTTTTTAAATATTATTTATCGTATATGTACCATATTAGAACATGAATTAAAACATAAAGAAAACATCAAAATAAAATACTTATATAAAATACATAGGTAACATACCATTATCTATACCTATATAATAAATATTCCTATTTAATTAATTGTATATGTTACATCAGAAGAATATAGTAAAAATGTATTTATGTATCTAAAAATAAGTTATAAATATATAAAATAATAAACTAAATTAATACAATCAAATATACAAAATAGAAATAAAATACATTAATACATAGATAATTATACCTATATATAACCCTTAAAAATTAACTTATAATTATATACCTCTAAAAAATAAGTAAAAATCAAAATAAAATACTTTGAAAAATAATAAACGGTTTTCATTTTATAACTTAAAATTAATATATTCATTTTATAATTTTTAATGGAATTTTTAAATAATTTCTGACAGGGTTTTTTCTGGTTAGTCCACGTGGACCAATCAGCGTCTCCCACCCATTGACCTCGGTCAACTTTCTGACCGAGGTCTGCCTCCTGTTAGGACCTCGTTTCCAGCCAATTTCTCGATTTTTTGGAGGTCGCCCCTGCATCTTTTGTGATCGACGTCTTCTTCACTTTTTCTCTCGTAGATTGGTAATACACGCCCAAGCCTTATCTCGAGGATTGAATCACTGAATCGAGCGCAGCGCCTCGGTCTTCCCCCTCATTCCGTCACCTTGTACAAAACCATTCCAAACTTTCCTCCCATCTTTGATCCCTTTTGACCCTTCTCTTTTCCTCCTTGGTGTGGCCTATAGCTTGAGGGTGGTGACAACATTCTCGTTGTGCCCCTACGAGGCTCGGAGGAGCTGTCGTCAAGTGCTTCTGCTACCTCTGCCGCACGCCAATGTTGAGGTTTGCTTCTCGATCTTCGTCAGTGATGTATCCATCTTTTTTGTGCATTTTCTAGTATAGCCTAGTCTCTAGGATTTTTCTCGCATCCATTTCGCCTTCTAATTGCATAATTAGTCATAGATTCCCTCCTTCGAAGTTTGTCAGAGCCCCGCTCTGGCGAACGCCACCATCTTGCATCACCCGCTCCCATCTACTCCGCTACAGGGTTGAGGCAATTTTCCCTCGACCCTCTAACTATTTTGTGCAAGTATTCAGAGCATCACGCGTGCTTGGGGCAATTTTGACCATTCACCGGCGATCTTGCGGGTGGATGTCGAAGTCCTCCCGCCATTTAGAAGCCTCAATCAAGGAGACCTGCCGGAGCGTGTAGGGACTTTTTGGAGCTAAAGAGAGCATCAGAGGTGGTGGTGATCGTCGGGAGAAGTTCGTAGTTGCGGGGCTTCGTCAAAGTTCTTACATGGCACCTCTCTACCATCGGATTGATCCCTGTTCTTCGTGACCTACAGCCTCCGTTCGATTTTGCAGCCTGCAACCGTACGATCAAGTGTCAGGATCTAATGCTGGCCATTCTCTGCGAAGGGGTATCGGGTGTCTGGGTCATGACACATGGCATAAGTGATCAATCCTCGCCATCCGGCAACACCTAAGTCTTCGGTATTTCGTAGTTTTAACCCAATCATTTTTGTATTTAATATTCAGGATGCAAACTTTTCTTCTGCCTTTAGTTATATTTTGTAATAATTGCGAGCCCCTCCCCCAAACTTTAGTTTAATTACAATTTGGTCCACGCCACGTCACCTCACGGGACCCCTCACGTGAGGTGATGATTTTGTAGACGGGTCCCTAAGGTTTTTGGTATTTACTTTTGGTTCGAAAACAATTTATTTACGTGTAATATTTTTGGTAAAATTTTAGTCAGGCCCCTAACTTTATATAGTTGTGTTTGGGTCCCTACCAATGTGGCTCAAGTGTATCTACACGTGAGCTTGGTAATTTTGCAACAAACCCCTCGCGGGTCTTGGATTTTGTATTTGGCCCTGGAACTTTATATTCGTGTGTTATTATTTTGGTAAAATTATAGAGAAGCCCTTGAACTTTATTTTATTTGCAAAAAACCCCTGCCAGCAATGTAGTTTCTTTTTATTTCTTGTATTTATTCCATATAGCTACATTGCTCTAAAAAATCTACAAAAATAGGATACCATTCCTGATTGTATCTAGTTTCATGCTCAATTTTTAGTTTGCAATTTTAGGACTTTTTAATTTATTAAAAATAAAAAATACCTATTTTGTTCCTGCTTGCAAAAAAATCATAAAAATATAAAAACATTTTGAAAATTTTGAAAAAAGATATTTTATTTATTTATGTATTTTTAATCTTCAAACCAAAATCACTAAAAATTATAAAAGAAAACTCAAAAAATAGTAAGACCCCTAAAATCTTTATAAAAATATAAAAAATCCTTAAAAAGTCCAAAAACTATATTCTATTTCTAAATTTATTTATATAATTATCTTTATACTAAAACTAATTTGATAAATTTGCTACTATTTTATATTTTTTATCTCCTTTTCATATAAGGTATTAATTTTTAACTTATTTTAGGGTATTTTTTACTTTAAAAATATATAAAAATTAGTAAAAATTTCAAAAAATTCATAAAACTAGTAAAAATATTTTAAAACCCAAAAATATTTTATTTCCTTTATTTGATTATTTGTATTAATATTTATATATATTAGTATATATTGTATTTATATTTTATATATATCCTTATATATATAGTATATCTCTTTTATAAAAAAATATATAAAATTATAAAAAGAAAATATAAAAATGGATAAAAATCAAAATACAAAAATATAAAATCAAAAATATAACAAAAAAATAAAAACCTTCTTTAAAAATATAGACACATAATTTCACCATCATTTTGCGCATTAATTGCCCCGATCTAGCTTGTTTGCTCCCTGTGTTCGGCACTGTAAACATACTTGCACTATACACATCTTTGTTGTAGTGTTAAATAAAATAAATTTTAACTCCGCATTTTCTTTTCATTTCTTGATTATCTATCGTAGGTTGATTGTTGATTAATTAAGGTTTCTCGGGGGTCGCCACAACAACCGTGTCTCCTATCTCTCCATCACTGTTGACTATAAATGTCATCTCTTATATATTTGATACCAAAGTAATATTAAATGAATGAAATTGGGATATAGATGGAATATAATGAAAATAGAGCCACTTCGAGGTTCACTATGAAATTAAGAATGGAGCGGGGTCATTACAAAGAAGTTCCAGGAATTATGAAGGAAGCTTCGGACTCATATTTGATGTTTACTTTTCCTGCTCTCTCCTCTTCTTTCCCTTGGTTACCCTTTTTGTTACGTTATATCTAATAAGCTTAGCTGTTCATTTTTACTAAGAGATCTTCTGCTTCATTATCTTTAAGTCGTCTCACTAAAAAGGTGATGGGATGAGTCCGACAATCAGGACATGCATCTATTACATATTTGAAACAAAATATACAATTAATTTTATTTTTATGTCCTCAAAAAGTTAAATGAACAATGTGTAAATGGTTCTGCACATCTACTTGTGCAAGAAGAACATACATAATGGATTTGCATAAACAGATTCCATCTATGCAAATCTTGATTTGTGATGGACATACATATAGGTATTTGTATCTAAAATTTAAAACGCATATTCTATATCCATATAGAATATATATTTATTCTATTCAGATGCATCTCTATTGAATGCAAGTTATTTATTTCAAATTGGAAGGTGAGACACATTAGATGAGACACAAATGATATAAACATACTAAATGTAATTATATCACGAATAATATATCAAATATGATAAAAGGAGGTATAAATCTATGTTATTTATGGTTAAACATAAATTTACAATTATATTTGTATTTGAAAACATATTACAATATGATACGGATGGTTGCTGACATCAAAGTGATATCATTATCCGTATCCATTTTAAAACGAAATTGATATGGATGTCCAAATCTTATATATAACAGATACGGTGGCGAATCGAATACGGATATATCTTTATCTGTTTAAATCCTTAGCAATGACATAGTACAAATCTATATATGTATATCTACTCATATTTAACTGCAGAGGTTTTTATTACGTGTGCCCTTCTTAACTTCTACAATATAAGTTATATCTCTCCTTTCTTGCAATATCATTTATGCTCATACCTTCTTACAAACTTCATAGCTCTACTCTTCCGTTAAGATAAAGTAGGAGCATAACCCAAATTACAAAAAGGCAAAACTGTGAATTTTGTAACGATATAGAGGCACAACTGATATTTCAAAGAAATAAAGTACAAAATTGATATTGCAAAAGTTAAGAAGGGCACAAGCGATAAAAACCCCTAGCGGAGGCCCATTTTCTAATTAACACACATGTGTGAATATGTATGCAAAACATCAGACACAAATTTACATATTATATGTATTTCCATGTATCATACATTTTATTATATGAACACGGATGAAAACTTGTGTTCTAAGAGTAACTACAAAATGTAATTAGATTCTTAATTATATATGTTTTCGTATCCAAGGACTGTAGAATCCTCGATCTCATTCTGGATGGTCATGCTTTCATCCTTCTCCCTAATATGTTACCTGAAAATAATTTTCTAGTACGCAAAGACTAAGGATGGGCCTTTGATTTGACCGATCCAGCCCACCTCCTAACTAGGCCCATGAGGTTTTTTGGGCCCACCTAAGCTTAAATTGCTCGCTCCTATTTGCTAATGACCAAATTAATTATGCCGGTGTGCTGAGGATAAGTTTGATAATGATATCGTATTCTGGTTAACTAGAAACTTGCATATATTTATGCATGAAATAAAAACATTTATATACGATCATTTTTTATAATAATTTCTCAAATATATTAGCCACTATAAACATACTAATACGCATCTCTAATAAACGTATAATTATAATAGCTATATTTAGAATATAAATTGTCCCAAAAGGCCGACCAGCCGTTCTCTCTTAACAAGCCTATTATCCTCACTATTTTTAAGAAATTTTATTTGGGCCAAACAGTCCATCAGCCCCGGCTCTTATTTTTCATCTATTTTATTAGATATATTTATGATAATGATATTTTTTAGATATTGAGTTTATTATTTGAAAGCGGTTGGAAGTATTTTTTACAAAAATGTGGGATAATTATAATAAAAATAAATTTATAGTGATGTTTTTTTTAAATCCATCACTATATCGTCTCTTGCTAAATATAAAAGAATTTTTACACTTGTACCTCTTTGAGATTATGCAATTACAGTTATGCTCCTATCTTTTTTTAATAATATTTGTGTCCATGTATTTTTATGGAAATCACAATATTGTCCGTTCATTGTTACACTTATGTCCCTATATATGACAGAAGGGTATTGTTGTGAAGTTTGTAAGAATTTAGCTGTATAAATCTTATTGCAAAAAAGGAGATAATTGTAATTGCAAAATTTCAAAGGGCACTATGTTAAAAAACTAGATATATCTATAACATCATAATTCGTTGCGAAATTATTTTTTATACTCGAAATTAGTGTCGAGTGTCATAATAGTTGTTATATATATATTGTTTGTGTGGTTCATAGTGCAATACTTATCTGTTGTTATTTCTCAAAATTTTAATTAATCATTGCTAGTGTCGGGCGACTCTGCGAAACATGGGCTCAATGCAAAAAAAAATCACCATCTTTATTTTCAATATAAGTCCAACACTTACTTTAATTCGCATTACAACTAACTATTGGACTGAATTGCAATTTCATTACACGTGTGGTGTGGTTCATCGTAATCGCGAGAATGCCAAAATACGATATGTTTTTTTAAAAGAAAAAAGGGTATCCACCGTGTAGGTGTGTGTGCCCAAAATTTCGCCTTTTATTCACCAAAATATATTACAAATTTAGTATCAGAATCCACAAAGATATGCTAGAGGGACCAATACTCAACTAGCGCCTTTGCGTGCGCCACAATACTCTCGCTATAACATCGTTCCTGTCTAAAGATCATCCCATTTCTAGCCACCAATATGGCCCAGATCATTGCCATTCGGCTCGCCCTCTCCTTCTCCGTTCCATTACAATTCTCGCCAATGGATTCCTAAAAACCATTAACCTAATCAGTCGTCACCGTTGGATTTCCAAATAGATCCCAAGCATCCATTGAACTTCTACATTTGAAAAACAAGTGATCTGCATCCTCGCTATCCACTTGTCATCGGCGACAAGTAGGATCCACCATCTGTATGAAGCATGCTAATCTAATCCCTGTTAATAGCCTCCCGCTTCTGAAGAACCACATGAATACCTTCACACGAGTAGGGATTTTCCATTTCCATAGCCTTCTACAATCCGCCACAT
The DNA here is from genome assembly GCA_037367405.1 of Ottelia alismoides. Lineage (NCBI taxonomy): Eukaryota > Viridiplantae > Streptophyta > Magnoliopsida > Alismatales > Hydrocharitaceae > Ottelia > Ottelia alismoides. The sequence goes on along the minus strand of JAZKJV010010050.1, from coordinate 224,397 downwards.
AGCCTCCCAGGTCAAAAGTCGTGGGCCCCTTTAGATATATGTACGCCTTCCTCATCGAGAAAGTTCCATCACACCAACACCAACATTCTCGTCCCACCGTGGGACCTTCAACACTATCCAACTCCTCAAGCATTATTAACAACTCGTCCAAGCGTTGATCAGATAGCTCGCATATGAACTACGATAAAAAGGATTGACCGTCCCAAACATTTGCAACGGAACAGTTCTGGTCAACAACCAAAGACAATATATATGGGAACTTCACGCCAAGAGCACCGCTTTCACTCCAATCATCGATCTAAAATTTGAAGCCAGCACTGTTTCCAATCATCGGTTTCAGAAAAGGTCAAATAACCTGCACCACCGAACAAATTCCTCTCCAAAAGTATGACGGAGCATTCCCTACCTCTCCAGGTCCCGGTAAGGAGGCGCTTGTGCCATATATTTCCTGAATTATGCTACAAACCAAACTGTCACAATCTCCCCAAATTCACGCATTCCACTTACTGAGCAGTTCCTTATTCATCTCTTCAAGGCTTCAAACCCCAAGGCCACCATCCTCCTTGGCTTGAGAAATCGTATTCCACTCTACCATAGGCTACCCATTAGAACTACCAGAAGACTACCAGAAGAACCGTCTCATAATGCACTCCATTCTCTTTCTCACTCACATCGGCAATATCCTAGCTAATAAGAAAAAAATAGGGGAACCCTAATTGGCTAACTAATCTATTTTGTTTTTCACACTATGGAGAGAGAGCGAGGGAGAGCGAGGGAGAGAGAAGGAGGGGGAGGGAGAGAGCGGGAGTCGAGACGGAGAGAGGGAGGGAGAGGGAGAGAGAGGGATGCGAGAGAGAGAGCGACTACTTGGGCTGATGGAGGGAAAGGCACCGGAGAAGATAATGATGTGGAGATGGCTGACATCAACGCTGAGGTCGGCTGGTCATCGCTCAAGGGGAAGGGAGGTCGAAGAAAGAGAAGTTTGGAGTCCATCCGTTGCTTTCGTTGTGGGGATATTGGTCACCTTGCGCGGTCTTGCTCAAAGGATATCGTGTGCTTCAGGTGTAATGGCGTGGAGCATCGGAGGAATGCATGTTTTCATCGGGGGACCTGGAGGCCTCAGGTTCAACCTTCTGATAAAGTATGCATGATCAGAGACCGACAACTGGTCTCAGATGCATATGCTGATGACGCAACAAGGGCGATGGCGATCTTCTACTCTTATTGGGTCCTACTTTCGAAGGTGACGTCGTCAGCATCGGAAACGGGATCGTTTGTGCTCGTGGCCTTTCGGAACAAGAAGAGACACATATTTTGAAGGACGGCATCGTCCCTTTGGTTGTCCAACCTTGGCGGAGGAGTCGTTTCCGTGATGGTGCGAGACCACTTGCAAGGTCGACATCGAGACGTGTTCGGGTCTCTGGAGTTCCTCTGAGGTGTAGATGCCTTGATATTATCAGGGATTGTTTATCACCGTTGGGAAATGTTGTTTCACTTCTTTCGGATGGCCTCAAGCCCGGCGATAACTCTGATGTTCTGGTGGAGTTGTTGGGGTCGCTATGCCCTTTGCCGACGGTCTATAACATCATAATTCGTTGCGAAATTATTTCTTATACTCGAAATTAGTGTCGAGTGTCATAATAGTTGTTATATATATTGTTTGTGTGGTTCATATTGCAATACTTATCTGTTGTTATTTCTCAAAATTTTAATTAATCATTGCTAGTGTCGGGCGACTCTGCGAAACATGGGCTCAATGCAAAAAAAATCACCATCTTTGTTTTCAATATAAGTCCAACACTTACTTTAATTCGCATTACAACTAACTATTGGACTGAATTGCAATTTCATTACACGTGTGGTGTGGTTCATCGTAATCACGAGAATGTCAAAATACGATATGTTTTTTTAAAGAAAAAAGGGTATCCACCGTGTAGGTGTGTGTGCCCAAAATTTTGCCTTTTATTCACCAAAATATATTACAAATTTAGTATTAGAATCCACAAAGATATGCTAGAGGGACCAATACTCAACTAGCGCCTTTGCGTGCGCCACAATACTCTCACTATAACATCGTTCCTACCTAAAGATCATCCCATTTCTAGCCACCAATATGGCCCAGATCATTGCCATTCGGCTCGCCCTCTCCTTCTCCGTTCCATTACAATTCTCGCCAATGGATTCCTAAAAACCATTAACCTAATCAGTCGTCACCGTTGGATTTCCAAATAGATCCCAAGCATCCATTGAACTTCTACATTTGAAAAACAAGTGATCTGCATCCTCGCTATCCACTTGTCATCGGCGACAAGTAGGATCCACCATCTGTATGAAGCATGCTAATCTAATCCCTGTTAATAGCCTCCCGCTTCTGAAGAACCACATGAATACCTTCACATGAGTAGGGATTTTCCATTTCCATAGCCTTCTACAATCCGCCACATAGCCTCCCGGGTCAAAAGTCGTGGGCCCCTTTAGATATATGTACGCCTTCCTCATCGAGAAAGTTCCATCACACCAACACCAACATTCTCGTCCCACCGTGGGACCTTCAACACTATCCAACTCCTCAAGCATTATTAACAACTCGTCCAAGCGTTGATCAGATAGCTCGCATCTGAACTACGGTAAAAAGGATTGACCGTCCCAAACATTCGCAACAGAACAGTTCTGGTCAACAACCAAAGACAATAGATATGGGAACTTCACGCCAAGAGCACCGCTTTCACTCCAATCATCGATCCAAAATTTGAAGCCAGCACTGTTTCCAATCATCGGTTTCAGAAAAGGTCAAATAACCTGCACCACCGAACAAATTCCTCTCCAAAAGTATGACGGAGCATTCCCTACCTCTCCAGGTCCCGGTAAGGAGGCGCTTGTGCCATATATTTCCCGAATTATGCTATAAACCAAACTGTCACAGTCTCCCCAAATTCACGCATTCCACTTACTGAGCAGTTCCTTATTCATCTCTTCAAGGCTTCAAACCCCAAGGCCGCCATCCTCCTTGGCTTGAGAAATCGTATTCCACTCTACCATAGGCTACCCATTAGAACTACCAGAAGACTACCAGAAGAACCGTCTCATAATGCACTCCATTCTCTTTCTCACTCACATCGGCAATATCCTAGCTAATAAGAAAAAAATAGGGGAACCCTAATTGGCTAACTAATCTATTTTGTTTTTCACACTATGGAGAGAGAGCGAGGGAGAGCGAGGGAGAGAGGAGGGGGAGGGAGAGAGCGGGAGTCGAGACGGAGAGAGGGAGGGAGAGGGAGAGAGAGGGATGCGAGAGAGAGAGAGCGGCTACTGGGGCTGGTGGAGGGAAAGGCACCAGAGAAGATAATGATGTGGAGATGGCTGACATCAACGCTGAGGTCGGCTGGTCATCGCTCAAGGGGAAGGGAGGTCGAAGAAAGAGAAGTTTGGAGTCCAGCCGTTGCTTTCGTTGTGGGGATATTGGTCACCTTGCGCGGTCTTGCTCAAAGGATATCGTGTGCTTCAGGTGTAATGGCATGGGGCATCGGAGGAATGCATGTTTTCGTCGGGGGACCTGGAGGCCTAAGGTTCAACCTTCTGATAAAGTATGCACGATCAGAGACCGACAACTGGTCTCAGATGCATATGTTGATGACGCAACAAGGGCGATGGGCGATCTTCTACTCTTATTGGGTCCTACTTTCGAAGGTGACGTCGTCAGCATCGGAAACGGGATCGTTTGTGCTCATGGCCTTTCGTAACAAGAAGAGACACATATTTTGAAGGACGGCATCGGCCCTTTGGTTGTCCAACCTTGGCGGAGGAGTCGTTTCTGTGATGGTGCGAGACCACTTGCAAGGTCGACATCGAGACGTGTTCGGGTCTCTGGAGTTCCTCTGAGGTGTAGATGCCTTGATATTATCAGGGATTGTTTATCACCGTTGGGAAATGTTGTTTCACTTCTTTCGGATGGCCTCAAGCCCGGCGATAACTCTGATGTTCTGGTGGAGTTGTCGGGGTCGCTATGCCCTTTGCCGACGGTGGCGACCTTGGTTGTGGGTCGGACATCCTTCATACTTGGTCTTTCGGTGATGGACGATGTTTCGTCACCTGCTATGGATTCTCCTGAGAACTATGTTGATCCGCTGAATGGGGGAGGAAGAGAGCCGGCGGAGGAAGCTGCGCAGAGAGGCTCGACGTCGGTGACGGCGGAGGAGACGGACGGTTTCAAGGTGCCGTTTGCTGTACCCGACGGTGGGAAAGAGATGCCTTTTCAGGAATTATTAATTGGGGCAGTTAATGCATGTAATAGCTTACACTTGCCAAATCCAGGAAGTTTTGAAATTCAAATCCAAAGTCATGAGAATCCGATGGGGGGGAATTTTTCTGAAATGGAAAACGTGCCATGCACGTTTACGTCAATTATGGGAATCGTCCCATGTATTAACACGTCAAATATGGAAGCCTTGCCATGTGCGGAACGACTAGTGCCATGCAGATAGAAAAGGAAACATCTCCCATTATTACTTCATTAAAGGCAAATCGAGGACTACGGAGGGTGTGATCACGTATGTCCTGGGTACGTCGATTGGCAATCCCACTCAGGGAGCTTTGGATATTTCATGCCATGATAACATGGCTTTGGCAGTGGACTTCTCACGGTACTCGAGCGTGGATCAAATTTCGGCAGTTGATGCAAGCAAGGATATGTTTTCTGCCGGGAGTGGAGTTCCATTTACCTTTATGAGTTCGGAGAAGCTGGCGAGAGGGTGTTGGGTGCGCAGTGGAAGGTGGGACAAGAGAGGGGGAATGGGCAGGGGAAGTGCAGTGCAGGGATTGTTGAATCCCTCCAGAAAGCGGCGTCGGTTGGAGGGTGAAATGGGGCACACCGAGGAAGTTGAGGGAGAAACTGTAACACATGATTCGGAGGAGAGGGCTGTGCAAGTTGTTTGTGGATTAATAGAAGGTGGACAGCTAGAAGAAGAGTGGCCGGTGGAGACCTTACGGCAACAGATGGCTAAGTGCATTCAGGTGGAGTTGGCGGGGGAAGCCCCTTTTGTTGACAAATGAAGATCATCTCATGGAATGTGCGTGGCATGGGGTAGCCAGAGAAGAGACGAGCTATCGGATCTTCGCTTGATGATTGGCGTGCAGATGTGGTCTGTTTGCAAGAGACAAAGTTGGAGAGTTGGGACCTTCCTCGATGGAGATCTCTCTCGGGGGCAAGACTTTCAGAATTCAGATCGGTGGCCTCAAATGGGGCACCAGGTGGCATCCTTGTTGGTTGGAATGGTGACTTATTGGAATTGAGTGATTCGGTGGAGGCTCATCACTTGTTGTCGGTGGTGCTGATGCGCAAGACAAACAATGTTCGATTTCTCCTTTCTGCAGTCTATGGGCCTTCAGGTGCGCTCAGTGGATCAGGCCTTTGGGATGAGCTTCGTCTGGTCCGGGCGAGATATGAAGACCTTCCTTGGATCGTTGGTGGTGATTTTAATGTCACTCTTTTACCTTCAGATCGGCCTCGGAATCGTGGTGGGTTGGATCCTGATACACCGGCTTTTAGGGAGTTTGTTGAGGATCTTTCTTTGGAAGTCTTTGATGCTTTGAACTCCCATTTTACATGGCGGAATACATCCTCAAGATCTAGGTTGGATCATTTTCTTTGTTCGACGGCGATGCTGGAGGCCTTCCCGTTGGCCTTTGCTAGATCCTTGCCACGTGCTCACTCTGATCATACTCCCATTTGTTCGGACTCTGGCGAATCAGTCCGGTTGGTGAGTCTCTTTCGCTTTGAGCGCTCATGGATCTTAGAAGAGGATCTCAGAGACTGTATTGTTCAGTGTTGGAGGGGGATTGATTCTTCTGGATCAGCATCCAGGGATATGGCATCTCGGTTGGGGGCACTTCGGTCAATGTTGGTGGACTATCGCAGGGAGCTCAAGATCCGTCGTAGTGAAAGAAGAGATTTAGCCCAGGCTGAAGTGACTAGGTTGGATATCACCGAGGATACCAGGGAGCTTTCTGAGGAGGAGAAGATAACGAGGACAACTCACCAACGGGTTCTTTTAGAAGAAGACAAGAAGAGAGAGGTAGAATGGAAACAACGTTCAAGGCAAACATGGCTGAGGGAGGGAGATGCGAATACACGATTTTTTCATGCGGTAGCAAATGGAAGGAGGAGGAGAAATTTAATCCATTCTCTTGAGGTAAGGGGAGTGCGGGTGGAAGGCGAGAGGGAGATCGGGGCTGCAGTTGTTGAACACTTCATGGATTTGACTAGGAGAGATCATCTCGGTGGAGTTCGTTGGCGTGATAGAGATGTGCCTCGAATTTCATACGTCCAAGCATCTCAGTTGATTTGCCCTTTCACCCTTCAGGAGGTCCGTACAGTAGTCTTTGATCTTAATGCAGATGGTTCTCCAGGGCCAGATGGTTTTCCTACTTTCTTTTTCCGTGAATTTTGGGATTTGGTGGGTCAGGACGTGCTAGCCGTGGTGGAAGAGCTGAGGAGGGAAAATCGTGGTTTTGAACGGTTAAATCGGTGCTTACTTTTCCTCTTGCCCAAGAAAGAGGTGGTGGTCAGAATTGAAGACTTCAGGCCTATTGCGCTTTCAAATGCAATATACCTCATTGTTGCGAAAGTCCTTGCCAATAGGTTGCGTGTTGTGTTGGGTGATATTATCAGTAACTTTCAGACAGCTTTTGTTCCTGGGAGGCTTATGATGGATGGTGTAATCATTGCCTCGGAGATTGTTGCTGATTGGAAAAGAAGAGAGGTCAAAGGTTTACTTTGGAAAACCGACTTCTCCAAAGCGTATGATTGTGTTAGCTGGAAGTTTATCTGGGCATCGCTCTCCCGACGTGGTTTCCCAAACGAGTGGATTAGCTGGATGAAGATATGTGTGACGACGACTTCTTGCTCAGTGTTAATTAATGGAAGACCAGAGGGTGGATTTTTCCAGCCGCAGAGGGGGGGTTAGGCAGGGATGCCCGCTGGCTCCTCTTCTCTTTGTTATTGTGGCAGACGCGCTGTCAAGGATGGTTACTCGTCCGGTGGAGGGAAATTTTTTTCAGGGTTACAATTCAAATGGTTTATCTATCCCAATCTTACAGTATGCTAATGATACATTTTTTTTGTGGAAGGTGGGGCTCGTGAAGCTGAGGGAGTTGCTATAGTATTGGAGTTGTTTGGGGTTGTCTCAGGGTTGAAGCTCAATGAGGAGAAATCAGTTTTTGTTCCCTTTGGTCTTCTAGAGGAGGAGATCGAGGATTGTGGGGCATTCCTGTGCTCACAACGGGGATCTCTACCAATTACCTATCTGGGTCTACCTGTTGTGGATGGTCGTCTAAAGCAATCACATTGGTTACCTATGATTGAGAGGCTTGAGCGCAAGCTTGCGTGCTGGCGTGCTTCTTGCCTATCACGAGGTGGACGCTTGGTGCTCTAGAGGTCGGTGCTCTCTGCGATTCTTATTTTCTTCCTATCTTCTTGCTTGCTCCCAGTGGGGATTAATAGACGGTTAGATTCATTGATGCGTAGATTCTTTTGGGCTGGTACTCCGTTGGTTAGTTGGAAGATTGTGACGCTTACTGAGGCAGATGGTGGTTTGGGAGTCCTAAACCTTGAGGTGATGAACAAGGCCCTCCTTACTAAGTGGATCACTCGTATTTGGGGTGGAGGTTCAGATACACTTTGTTTGTTAGTGAGGAGGATTTATGGTGTGACAGGTAACCTTGAATGGCGTCCCAGTAGAGTGGTAAGGCCTTCCAATTTTTGGCGAGGTGTGTGCGCAATACTTCCCCAGATTTCTCCATATCTAAATCAGGTGCTGGGGGATGGTGATGAAGCCACTTATTGTACTTGGGCAAATGGTGCTTTTACTGTGAAAAAAGCTTACAAAGTTTTATATACATCATTCGTTTTTGATCCGGGAATTGCAATGCCAATATTAGGGCAGTTATGGTCTTGGAGGATTCCTAAAAGAGTGAAAGTTTTCCTTTGGCTGTTCGGGAGAGAGCGAGTAATGACTGGTGCTCGGAGGTCAAGACTCTTTGGTGCTAACGGTTCTTGCAAACGATGTGGAGAGGAACTAGAGGATATAGATCATCTGTTCTTCCGTTGTTCCTCCTCTAGACTGATTTGGGGAGGGGCCAATTTACCTACTATTGCATCCTCTGGGGTCAGAGATTTTTTGGAATCCATTGGGTTGCCCGGATCATGCACAATGATGGTGAAACTTAATGCGACATCTATTTTGTGGGTGATATGGTTGGCAAGAAATGGAGTTATTTTTCGAGGGGAGAGATTTTATATTGAAAATGTATTAGAGCATTCGAGACTCATTCGTGGGTCTTGGTCATTGTAACCTTGTACTTACTTTGTGAATATAAGTTTTTGGGTGTCCACCTTTACAGTTTGACACCCTTTTTCCTTCAAAAAAAAGGAAAAAATAGGGATCGCAGACAGGACCGATTATACAAGGACCAGTCTACCGTCTCTAGACAAGCATGCATATTCTGGTCCATCTTCTCCACGTCTTATGCAACCTTCCTACCACTAAAGGCACACCAAGATAGCGCAAAGGCAGATGAATCTTTTCCTCCGTCGGCACAGATGAATGTCTTCCTCCGTCGAAATACCATATGCTATGAACATAGCACTACATGGAAAGAGAACACCAGAAGGAAATTTCGCAGCACAGCCAATATGCGAGAAGAATAAACACGTCAGATTGTTACACTGAAAAGAAACAACAAGCTCTCTGAAATCAAATTCACACTGTAAAATAAACGAAGGCGGAGATAGAGAGGCAATCCAATTTGTAGGGAGAAACCAAATACAAATCCCTGCAATCCACCATTAGACACAAGAACCCATGGAAGTAGTCAGCTGCGAGTGGCTACTCTCCCCATCATTGTAATAATCGCTGGATTTTGCTGAAGATGACATGCCAGATACCACGTATGATAGCTGTGCGATGCTGGACGGGTTTGTACTAAGATCAGGCACTGCAATCTCAAAGTTTAAAGCTGATAGCACCTGTCTGAAGGACGGACGGCAACGCGCTTCCGGATGCGCACACCACAGGCCGACCATGATCATCTGCTTGGCTTGGTGCTCATTAAAGGCCTTCTCTAACCTCTTGTCGACCGCATCCTTTATCGTGCCTTTCCCATGAAGCTCCCAGATCCATCGGACTAATGTCTCTCTCCCTTTTTCTCCGGCCTCCATTGCCCTCCTACCGCTGACGAGCTCCAGTGCGACGATCCCGAAGCTGTAAATGTCTGCTTCCCTGCTTGCCTTACCCGTGAGGATGTACTCCGGTGCCATGTATCCCATCGTCCCCGCCATCATCGTGGATTGCAAAGATGATCCATGATTGGTTATCCTCGCCAGCCCAAAGTCTCCGAGCTTCGCGTTGAATTCGCTGTCCAACAAAATGTTGCTAGGCTTGACGTCCCTGTGCACGATGCATTTGTCCAACCCCTCGTGGAGATACTGTAAAGCCGATGCCACCCCAAGCGCGATATTGCGCCTCCTACGCCATGACAGCACCTTGCCGCAGTCGTCGAAAAGGTGGTAATCAAGGCTTCCATTGGGCATGAGATCGTAAACGATGAGCAGCTCACGACCTTCTTGGCAGAATCCGATAAGCTTCACTAGATTGCGATGCCGCGACTGACCGATGGCCTTGATCTCGGCCATAAACTCCTTCTCACCACGCTCGGAGTACGCCTCTATCTTCTTGACCGCAACTTCCTGATTCAAATCCTCCAAGAATCCGCTGTAGACTCCGCCAAATGCGCCCTTTCCGAGCATCCGGCTCTCGTGGAAGTTATCCGTAGCGGCAACGAGGTGCTGGAATGGAATGCGCCGGGGACCCCCATCCTCGTTGAGAGGTGTACTCGTGCTAGAACGGTGCTCATGGCAGGGAGGCGGATCTTCTATGCTGTGGGACTGGGGAGCAGTCACTCCGTCGTTTGCTTCCACTGCAGCTTGGTCCTCACCTTTGGCTCTTTTAAATTTACGGATTAAGAAACAAAGAATTCCTATAATCAACATAATCAACAGAGGAACAGCAATAACTGTCACTAAAACGCCTGTTTTCATCCTTGTTGACGATCCTTGGGTGTTCTTGTTGTTATTGCTATTGTTAGGCGTTACAGGGGCGGGGGAAGGGGAGCGAGAGGGAGATGGTGGAGGTTCTCTGGGGCCATTCAAATGAGAGTACCCAAATGACCATGAGGTGATGTTTTTAAGATCGTAAGAATAATCCGTGGCCAGCGAGAAACCAACGTAAACCCACTGCGGCAACTCGTTCCTAAGGTCAACGACGTGCGACAACTCGTAGGTGGTATGGTTATAGTCGAGCGAGAGGGAAAGATTCTTGGAGGCGGAATTGTAAGCAACCTGAGCTTTACCTTCGGGGCCCGGACGGAACGAGTTGCCACCCAGCCTTACAATAGCGACGGATACAAGTGAATTGATGTCGATGCCCACATGACAATCGCTGCTGGGAAGATCCCAGTAATTCGCGTAGCTGTCGAATTCAACTGCGACGAATCGCCTTGTCACCCAAGACATTACGATCGACCCGTTCATGAGGCCGAGTAAATCGCCGTCGCTACTGGCAGGGATCGTGGGATCCTCCGACAAGAAGAAGGCCACGCCGCCGCCTGTGGAGGTGTTTATGATGCTGCTGACTCCGAAGGTGAAGGTGGTGGTGAAGTCGGCCAGCTCTCCGGTGGTGGTGTTCCACAGATGGATTGGCTGGCCGTAGTAGGCGACCCCCACGCTTCTATCGAGGTCTCTGTTGTTCAGTTGGATCGCACCCGTGCCGTCGATGGAGATGTTGCCGTTGAGGCGAATTCCTGAGTAATTCTTGAAATCGGGGTAGTCGAAGGTCGACATATCAGCGGCGATAGAAGAAGAGAAGAAGATGATTAGGAAGGGCATGTGACGGACTATGCGGTGGACGAGGAGAGGTCTGGGAGGAGAGAGAGGGATGATACGCATCTTCCTCTCCATCTTCTCCGACGACTTGGTAGCAACTGAGGCTATTCCTTGAGATTTGCCGGCAGCCACCCTAAGTCGTTTGATCGAATATATTTTTATTTAATGTTTCCTCGGATGCCGGCGGAGAGTATTATTATAATTATATTATTATTTATACAGACGTTTATATTCGAAGGTCTTTGCTTATATATATTCGTGCGGACCACATCATAATCAGAGTCTTTCTTCGTCGACTTCCTCCATCTAATCTAGGTAGTGAGGTTTAAGTGGCTAACCAGACAGAATTCCCCAGTTCGTCAAAGCGACGGGTTGTTCTTTTTGCTTGCTTTGTGGTAGGCAAGTGGTGGTCTTCCACTTACTAAGACGGCTTGAATTACTAGTTTCAGCCCTTCTCCCTACCAACTAGATTCTAGTAGTTGGTCCGTTGTTGCTATATTCTAGTTGTTCATCCCTCTCCTTCACTCTTGGGACCAGGAAAGGCGCTTCTAAGCCAACTGCTCTTTGGTTTCCTGGGAGTCGAAGAGATCTCGAGGGAGACTCGCTCTGCCCCCCTCTTTTGAGGGAGGCAAACCCTACGAGATGCGAACCTCGCCGACTCAAATGATGCACATGAAGTGAAGGTCAAATGAGTAAAACCTCATTGTTTATCGTATCATGTGTGCAACATATACGTGCATGAGAAAACCTTATTCACGATCCAATCCAAAGGGTTATAATGGTAGTTTAAAATATATGTATTGTGCATTTTACGATCATGTATGCATCCATATCCTAAAGATATACACATTTGTACATTGCTATTTGTATAGAAAAGGAAAATGCATATCTTTACCGATATTCATATCGGAAATAAAATCATATGTCCTTAACCCTAGACTATATCCGAGGAGCTATCTCTAAGAGAAAACACAGAAGGGTACATCATGCTAGCTATCTATATCAGAAAGACCTTAAGCGGTGGGTCTGCATCAATTTTTCCAAAGTGAAATAAACCCTAAACCCTAACCCTAAACTCCTTGCTCTTAGGGTGAACGCTCCTTCAAACTCTGATCCATCACACAATTACCTGGACAACACAAAAAGACTACAAATAACTCAGTTGAGAAGAATACTCTCAATACGAGGCATTAGTAGTGCGGGTGGCATCTCAAATCAATTGGGTGCGTGTAGGAGGTTAACCAAATGACTTTATCATTGAAATCTTGAAAATAGCAACGGATAAGACTTGCTAATATGTGCCATCGGTAATGATATAGAAATGGATATGACATTCGTCGTCAACTTCAAGTATAAAACTTACATGCACAAAATAATACCATCATTATGTATAAAAAAGGATGATATAGTGGCAGATTTAAAAAAAAAACAACCATGTAGACTCATGTTGTATAGTTCATATTGCATCCCTAGAGAAGCCGCTTGAAATCTAAACACACACTCATGTTCGCGTCCACAAGGAAAATATGCAGGCATGTCAAAACCTACATGCTTGGAAAATTACACTATTATCTGTACATCTGAGAGGAAAAAATGACAACCAAATTTCTATTTATATTCAAATTTGTAAAATAGTGATAACAAAATTTTGAGAACAAAGATTGGGAAGAAACCAACAAATGATGAGGAAGCGTGGAATAAGAGTGAGGAATACAAAATCAAAAACCACGAGAACAAATCGAGCAACCAAATAGAATCATAATGCGCATTAATTTATTTGAGTGGGTTATAAGAGTGCCAGACTAGTAATTGATAACTTGAGTTCAAGAATTTTGGATAGTTGTTAACGGGTCATTTGAGCTCAAGTCCTACAAGTTGTCAAGATCAATTTTTTCAATAATAGTCGGAGGGCCTAAGCTTGGAACGTTACAAGTAATGCATGTTGGGTACAAATTGATCAATAATGCTGCGTAAAAATCAACAGAGAAGCAAAAACACATACACACAACATAAGGTTTTTTTTAGTGGTTGCCTCAGTTCACTTCTCATACCATGCTCTATTCTTATTACGAATTAATATATAAGATTATAATGAATGGTTAATTCGTATGAATAAATTAATCTATAGGATTATTATGAGCTTTGCTAACTCGTATTGGAGTAAGCATAGTTGGAGAAGATTGGAATGTGCATAAAAAGATGTATTGATGTACCAGATCGGGAACTTAAACAGATCGTCTTGAAATGGCATATATCAATGTCCTTTTTAAGAGGAGCTTTCCCAAGTGTCGTAATGACATAACAAAATTCATTTACATGGGGAGATGGGGGGAGGATTTTTTTTCAAAATTATTGTTATGTATTTTAATCATCATATACTCAAATATGTCATTCCAATTTCGTCAGAAACATAGATTCATGGTCGATTCGGTGGAGGAGGACGTTGGCTCGGGAGCGGGGAGAAGGGGTGTAGCAATCCGTCGGACTCGAGATATATGTGTACGAATTCGGTGATTTAGGAGAATGAGCGAGGAAGGCGGGTGGGTCGTCGTATCCGGGCGACGGCGACCAGGAGGATCTTCGGATGTTCGCGGCCCACCGTGGGGATTGCGCAGCGGTAGTGCGGATCAGAACCATCCTCCGTTGGCGGCCAAAGGGCGACGGGAGGTCATGCCTTTCGGTCGGGGGTGTTTTAGATGCGTGTCGCTTTCTCATTGGGCGAGACAGTGCAGGGATTCTCTACGGGGTTTAGGTGCTTGGGTTTGGCTCATCAGAGCAAGAACTGTTGCTCGGGGAGGGTCTCGTCTGAGGCGGCGAGGGTCGGGGGCTTTTTGGTAGGGGAAGGAGAAGGTAGGGAAGCCTTATTCTTGGGCTCCTCGGATGTTGGCCGGGTGTCGGGAAGCGATTTTAGGGGGGATGTCGTGGTTTTGTCGCTTTGGAGGGTTCTAGCTCAGGGCCTGTCGGCGGGTGAAGCTGATGCTTTGTTGTCCCTGTCGCAATCGGGGAAGTCCTTGCTCAAGTGGAGGCGTGCGCGAGGCGGGGACGGATTGCTGCCCCAAGGGTTCCTGAGCATGGTGAAGGTGAGAGGCGTTCCTCTTCTCTAGAGGAATGTGCGCCGGTTGCGAAGCCTGCTTGCCGGCATTGCAGTGGTGGAGGGCGTGGCCACCACTGGGTGCTCGCCGAGGGAGGAAGTCGACATCATGCTGTGGGCCCGTCGTCTACACCCCAGCAAGTTGGGCAGATGGTTCGTGACTGCGGAGGGCCAGCGTTTGTGCTTGGAGATCTCCTCGACCGGCGGCGGGAGGGGAGGAGGGGTGCGGCAGAGGTTGCATGAGGGGCCGGTACGGGAGCAGGAAAAGGTGGTCGCTGCTCCGAGCAAGAAGGACGTGGCCGGAACGGTGGTTCCGGTTGGCAGGTCGGCTGCTTTTGGTTCTGGTGGTTCGACATCCGTTCGACTTCCAAAGGCGGTTACGGAGATTGCGGATCATTGCGGAAGGGATGCAGTAAATTTCGGGGCGCTGGGCCCGTTGAGAGGTTTCCGTAATGCAAGGATTCTTGGTGATGAGGGGCCTCCAGCTGGAGAGGTTTCCGTGAATATGGGAGTTGGGGCGGTGGTTCCCAACAATGAGGCGTCCAGTCATACACCCTTTCTAGACTCGTGCATGGGATTGCCATCAATTTTGTCCCCTCACGCAGTGCCTGTTTTGAAATCTCCGCGGTTGGCGTTGCCATCTAATTTTTTAAACGAGCTACCAAATCAGGATGTTGATATCAATGAGCAGACTTCGGTTCTGCGACGGGTCCAGCAATCGCACATCCCAGATGTGGATCAAGGTAGATCAGCTTTGCTGCAGGAGCCGGATCGGAGGCTAGAAGGGGCAGAGGTTGCTGGTAATGGTATTTGTCTGGTGGTAGACTTTAGGGAATTTTCTGATGCGGAAGTCTTGAGGGCCAAAGACTCTCACGGCCCCATGGAGGCAGGAATTTCGTTGGTGCACGAGGAGGTTCTTCAGGAGGTCCAGCAATCGCAGGTGTCGGCTAAAGGCGGGGCTAGGTGCGATTCGGCAATGCGGGTGGAGGTTGCTTTGGTGGCAGGGGGCCAAGGAAGTGGGTTTTTCCAGGGAGGGTCTTCGGGTGTGGCAAGGAGGGAGGCTCCAGTGGGTGGAGCGAGTGTCGAGGACAGGGTGGTTGTTGAGCAGGTTGCAGAGCAGTTGGGTGAGAAGGGTCATGAGTTGGTTGGGAGAAGGCGACCTTTTTCGGGGGGGAGAAAAAGCAGCGGGTTGGGTCCAAGAGAACAGTTCCTCATATGGCGCAGGCTGGACATCTCTATCAAGATGAGCCAGAATCGGAAGGGGCGGAGCCTTGCTTGAGCTCGCCAATCGAAAGGCCAAGCTATTTCAGTTTGCTTGACAGGAAATTCACAGAATGTATGGGTGTTGTGCCACCCTGTGGGAAGTCAAAAGATGTTTATTTATGAAGATTTTTATCTTGGAATGTACGGGGGTTAGGCCGCTGATGAATCCACGTTTCATCATCTTTATTCTATCATTTTGGCCTCAAAAACCCTAGTAAATACGTATAAATAGCATTAATTCATGCATTTTAGCATTCATGCATATGTGTGTAAATGTTGTATAAAATGCGGTTTTTAAAGCCAAAATTATAGAATAAAGAAAAGAAAAGAAAAAGAATAAAATATTGTAAATATTTTATGACCCGAAACCCCGAGACCTAGGCATCTTGATGAATAGGTCGACAAGGAATAAAGTAGGGGGAGATAGGGCCAAAATACAGATAAAATACCTATACATTTTATTCATTCTTTATTCATTTTGGGACCTATTTTTGGTTCCACTTTTTATACATCAAATAAAGAAACTTTGTACATGAAAGTTGTAGATAATTAAATAAAGAAAAATACAAAATTGATTTCACAGAAAAATAATACACAGATAAAAAGTTATGGTCTGAATAAAAATCCAGAATGCCAACTTCCCAGACCCGTATCTCACAAATAAAAACTCCAAATGCAGCGTACTCACCTTTAATTGTATATAGAAGAAAATAATTTAATTAATGGCGGTGGTTTCGCATTTGGCGGAGCTACGGTTTGAAAGTTGACTTTTGGACCCCTATTGTATACTTGTACATATTAAAATATTCAATTTATTATTTGTTCATTATTTTTATATTTTTATATTTTTATAATGTTGTAAATAATACTTGTAATAATTATGTATATTAAAATCAGAACAAAACCATAATTAAAACTCAAATAAAAATACTTGTAGATATCATATACATAGGTATTTCACCTATACATATACATATACTTTTTATACTTATATTTTATTTAATGTACATAATACATCAATAAAATAAAATAAAAATATATTTGTGTATATAAAAGTATTTTATAATTTTAGAAAATAAAAACCAAAATAAAATAAATTAAAAATACCTAAATAAAAATAAAATACTTAAATATATAGATATAGATACCTATAGGGGCATAAATGCAAACTTGTAAAAATATACCTCATAAAAATAATTAAAAATAAGAATAAAATACTACATAAAATTACAAACACTTTTCATTTTTTAATTAAAAATTAATTAAATCATTTGATATTTTTAATTGAATTTAGAATTCTTTTTCCAGGGATTTTCCTGGTTGGGCCACGTGGACCAACCAGGTGGCTAGGAAAAGTTGACCCGACTGGTCAACTCTCCTGCCTCCTCCCTGCTGTGCGCCAGACTGCCTGCCAACCACTTTTCCTCGATTTTTTCGCCGCGATCCGTTGCTCGAGGAAACTTTGTCCCTTCACGAAAGTGTTAGCCTATAGATCCTAGATCTCCGCCGGCCTATCAGATCCTCCAAGATCTCCTTCGCCTGCCCGTGATCAAGCCTCGAAAGTCACCCCTCGCCCAACTTTCAAAAACCACCCATTCCCTCCATTTTCACTTTGAACCCCATTTGTGACTCGTTTCGATCCTTTGCCTTGCGCCCTGGACCGGAGAAGGTGACAGCTTCTCCTCCGGCCAAGCGAGGAGCGGCGGCGAGCTTCAGAGGGCCGGTTCCACCTATCGCCGGAGTTTAGCTCAGGGCGGTTTTATCTCTTGGCCTACCCCGCCAATCGAGGTGTCTTTAGTCCTTATTTTTCTTTGTTTAACTAGCTGATAGTATTAGGAATAGCTTTGTGTTTTGATCTGGGTATTCCATCGTGTATTTCGCCTCTATTTCGCAGCCGATCAACCCTCGCCGGAGCTCACGAGCTCCGGCCAACCTCTCCTGTCCATACCGCCATATCCGCACGTTTATTCTTGCACCTAAACAGATCTGGGACCGTCTACTGTGGTTTTGTGCTTCATTGCAGGTCCCCGGCCTCGAAGATCCCCATCTGGGGTTAATTTCTGACGACGACGAGTTCCTGGGAGCAGCCCACCTGTTCGAGCACGCTACGACGGATCTCAGGCCCTCCGCGGGCCATTTTGACCCCGCCGTTCCTTCGGGGAGGAGCCCAGGAGCCTCGCGGCCCCTTTTTGCAACCCCAACTGCCGACGGAGACGAGGGAGAAGGGCCGCCGAACCCCAGCGCCGCCGGCCTTCTTCCTGTTCTTCGACATTGCCCAGCCGCCGTCGGATTCGGCCAGTTCCTCCACGCCTATCATCTGCCGTTGATCGCACGCCCCTTCCAGCCGTTAGATCGCGGCCAGGATCTAATCCTGGCCGTTATAATCGAAGGGGTATCAGCCGTCTCCGGTACGACACGTGTATAAGTGGGAGCTCCTCAGCCGTTGGATGCACCCCTTTGACTGGGTAAATTGCGAACTAACCCCAGCAATTTTTGGATTCATCGGTTTAGTTTAAAACTTTTGTCTGCTGTACAAAATCTTTGAAACATTTGCAACACAGCCCCCGCACTTTTTGCATAATTCTCTTTATGCCCCCGCCTGGGCGCGTGCAACGCACGTGCGTTTTGGCGATTTTGTGAAGGCACACCTGTTGTTTATTGTATTTGCGTTTAGTTCAGAGAATAGTTTAGTCAATTCAAAACTTTTGCGAATATTTGCGCAGAGGCCCTTGCACTTTCTGAATATTTCAAAAATGCCCTTGCCAGTATGACTTTTCTTTTTGTTTCTAGTAATTTTTGCATGCCTCTATAAAATCCAAAAAAATCTCCAAAAACCACAGGAGCTCTCTGTTGCATTGTAGTTCATCATCATTTTTTTATTTTTTATAATTATTTTATTTTTATATTTATTAAAAATCAAAAACATGCCTTTTTAGCACTGTCCAGCTCATAAAATCCCTAAAAAATATAAAATCACTCCAGAAAAATCCCAAAAAAATATATTTTGTATCTTTTAGTTAGTTTTAATTTCAGACCAAAAATCATTAAAAAATATAAAACCAAACTCATAAAAATTGCAAAACTCTAAAAATCTTCATAAAAATATATAAAATCCATAAAAATCCAAAAATAGTGTTTTCTTTTCCTAGATTTTCTTTGTTTTATTATCTTTAAGTGAAAATTAATTTGGAGAATTTTTGTTACTGTTTAATATTTTATTTCTCCATTTTAGTTTCAGCTTTGTGTTTTCTTCACTGTTTTCCTTATTTTGATAATTAAAAATACCAAAAACATTCTAAAAATTACCCAAAAATCACAAAAACAGTAAAAAAGTATAAAAAGACCAAAAAGACTTTATTTCATTATTTTTGAGTATTTTTATCCCTTTTTATAAATACTTTAGTTTCCCTTTTTATTACATTGTCCTTATTTTCCAATATTGAAAAAGAATATAAAAAAATATAAAATATAAAAAGAAAATATAAAATCAGTAAATGAAAAATCAAAATACAAAAATACAAAAATTAAAAATCAAATAAAAATTATAAAATTAAAAACCCACAAAAAAAAATAGCTTAATAGGCATTTGATCACATACACACATTTTTGGTACCTTAGTACCCCGTTCTACCTGTCTGCTCCCTGTGTTCGACCTCTACACATACTTGCACTATACACATCTTTGTTGTAGAGTTATAATAAATTTTAACTCCGCACATTTACTTTCATTGCTTGATTTATCTGTTGTGGGTTAATTGTTGTTTGAATTAGGATTTCTCGCGGGTCGCTCAGCGACACTGTAGTCCCGCCTTGTGTGGATTACTTTAGACCTGTGAAAAATCTTGTTCAACAAATGGCGCCGTTGCCGGGGAGCAACAGCGCGTAGTTCGGGTCTTGTTTGTGTTTGTGATTATTTGTCTACATTTTGCGGTTTTTTATTTTTATCGTGATATATCTTTTGAGCTGTCTAATCCCCCTCTTTGTTGACTTTTTGCGAGGAACCGCGGATCGAGGGAGGCGCTCCACCTTAGGCGCCTACGCACCCACGTGAAGCCGGCTTAGCCAGCCTAGCACCGAGGAGACGAGGAGAAATTTTGAAGACTGAGCTCATTTTTAGTTGTAGAAGTTATTTCTTGTATTTATTAGTGTAATTTAAGTGAGAGAGTGACCTATATTTGTAATAATACAGGTACCCTCGGACACTTGGACATTCGAGCCTAATTTCCAAGTGTTTGTTCACTTGGGGGCTCTCGCGGTTTTTGTCGGCTTTTCATCGATTTTCATCGCCTTTTTTATTTTGTTTTCCGATTTTGTTTTCCTTATTTTGTGTGATTGAGCCCTAGTTTTAGGATTGCTTGCGATAGACTTAGGTCCAAACACAATAATAACCATTGCATGTACCTATAGTGCGTTTTGGACTTAGTCAAATTTAAACAGTCTGTTCATTTATCTCTTAACCCGTGTGCCGTGAGCAAGCCCCATCAAGCGCTACTCCTGAACTCGAGTGTGTCGAGAAGAGGAGGGGTAAGCCAAGACTGGACTCTTAGGTTAAAGATAAGTGGCCGACTTGTGGTTCTTCACGATAATAGCAATTTCTGAAACTTAGGGCGATTTCATCGGCTTTGCATTTGCATATAGATTAGGTTTCAATTCTGCTGAGCATCCCTGCATGTAGAGTGCTGGAGGCAAGGTGAGCATTTACGCTTTAGCATACATCATCGTTTTGTCGCTTGCATTGCTTTTCCGACTCTCTACCTCTGATTTTGATCACCTAGGTGCTTAAAAGAATTGACTCCCCGTTAGGTCCGTGCATTTTTTATTAAAAATCCAAAAAAAGTGATAACTAATAAAATTGGGACTGTTAATATTACTTGACCCTAAAAACCACCAAAAAGAAAAATTTGTCTTGGGGCGAGTAATCCCCTCATTGTCTTCGTTTTACTTGCTCGCGCACACACTAAGGATTAGTGCCCAAATCCCATTGAGCCCCTAAGTGTTTGTGCAACTTTTGGACTTCTCACCTAACTCTAAAACAGACAAGATAAAAAGACCGACTTTTCGGTCTCTACCGAGTTGAGTAGGTGAATTGAGGGTTTGAATTGTTTCATTTTTGTTTGTGATTGTTGTGTGTGTGTCCTAGATCGCTTCTGCGCACTTGCGCCTTTCTTCTTCACTCTCTTGACTTGACCATCGTGCTCTCCCGATCATTTTCTTTTGTTTTCGAGATGGACCCCTGGAGCATTTTCTATCCGGACTTCGCGGATCCCTCCGTCACTCCAGCCGGTCCACCTCCTTTTTTCCAAGAGGACTTTGCTCCTGACTTTTGTACATATCCGCCTCAGCCACAGTATCAGGATTCGGATTTCTACCCACATCCACCTCCACCTGTGTATTATCCGCCTCCACCTTCACATCCACCCGAGACTGAGCTGATGGAGTCACCTTTCATGGAGTCCACCCTTGAGCACTTGACCCAGATGATGGATCACATGAGACAGAGGATTGACACCCTCACTAGTACAAATAAGAGCGACCATGATATTCCACCATTTGATGATATGGGTTCACTCGAGGATTTCCATGAGAGCTTGCAATCGCCAAAAATACAAAAAAATGAGAAAAATTTAAAAACACAAAAAGATTTCGGGAGACACATGATCGAGCCAGACTGTGAGGGGAGGTACCACTTGCCAGATCCTTTGACCACACAGCCTTTCACACCCGGTCCCATCTTTGACCCCGAGGATGCCGCTGTACAGACTGCTCTTGGCATGCCTCGTGTATATGATGATTCCGACTTCCTCCCTTGTATGGAGGAAGTCCAAAAATTCAAAAAAATGCTGACTGAACCCGAAGTGGTGGCCACCATACATGAGATTATCCGTGCCCCACTTCAGCAGGCCATGACCGATTCATCTGCTCCTCTCCCCAAGAAGAGAAAGCGGAGGAGCAGATCTGAGCGTCATATCTTGACCATGGCCACTGCCCATGCCATCACACATCGTCCCATTCCTCGGAAGAAGAACACTGCCACACCTTTCATTAGCTGCACCATCTCTGACTTCACATGTGATCGAACTCTCCTAGACGGCGGTGCTTCGATTAGCATCATACCCTTCTCGCTGGTACAGTCTCTTCACCTAGGGCCTCTCAAGAAAACCAGGATGATCGTACAGTTCGCTGATGGATCAATAAAGAGGCCGAAGGGTATCCTTGAAAATGCCGTCATCTCGATTCAGGGCACGAGCTACACTGTCGATTTTGTCGTATTGCCCATGGAGACCTCCACAGGGGAGCATTCTCCAATCATCCTGGGACGACCATTCCTCGCCTCTGCGAGGGTCGTTATTGATTACGGATCAGGAGAGATTCGCTTCCGTCCTGCTGATGAGAGCGAAGCGTTGATCACCGCACCTACTGCCGACCAGAGACCTGCACCTGATGTGACTTCACCTATCTTGGCTGACCCCGAGGACTATGATCTATATGAGGATATCAGAGAGACCTTCTTCATGACCGATGATGAGACCCGAGAATTCCTCTCTAAGGAGGAAAGCTCGGAAAGCATAGACCTTGGTGTTTCCGCTTCCTGTGATTGGCAATGTGTCGATGACATCCGCGGGATTTACACGATTGACACCATTGTGCGGAGGGCAGATTTAGAGACTTTACAGGACGGACATGCTTTGACTACTTCCACTGATGAGTCCGCTCCTGTCCACATAGATGCTGATGAGCCAAAGGCCGAATTTGATTTTGTTGCTTTTCTTCAGAGATTCGGGCCTTTTGATGAGAAAGATGATCCAGTTGAGATTATAGAGGACGAACAGAGTTCGACTACTTCCACCGATGAGTTCGTGCCTTTTGGTTTTGACCTGGATGACTCCTCGCAGGATGACTCTGAGTACACTACTTCCGATGATGATGAGTTTGTCCCATTTCACTTTGATACCAGCGAGACTCCCAAGGCCGGACCGAGTCACACTTCGTCCACTCACACGTCTGTGCCTTTACACCAGAGGACCACCAAGGGAGAACCTAGCCGTACTACTTCCATTGACCAGTTCGTCGCTTTCAGATTCGATTCCACTGAGGACCTTCACTGTGTCGACCCTGATCGGCTTTCGTCCACTATGGACCCCGATGTCGACCTGCATCACACCAGATCCATTCCTCAGCGGTCCCGGAAGAAGGTTCGCTTTCAACCTTCTTGATCATTTGTACATACACCTCTGTTGTACATTCTCCTTTGTTCATCTATGTCTCTCCCGTATTGCTCGTCTACCCATTCCTCGAGTCTGCCTTACTTAGGACGTACTTTGTCCTAAGTGTAGGGGGGTGGACGAGCCGAGTGCTCTTTTGTCGTTCCGTCTGATCACTCCTGTTGTTGCCTATACTTAGGGCTTCTTTTACCCTAAGTATAGGGGGAGTGACGTGTACATCCTCACGATCTCTTCTTCCATCTTCATCTCTTTTCTCCTTTTCTTCTTTTCTTCTTTTCCTCTTCTATCAAAAAGGTGCCGCCCTTGTAGACAGTTTTCCATACTTAGGACGTACTTTGTCCTAAGTATAGGGGGGTGTGCACCCCGAGTTTCTCCATTATTTTTGATCCTCTCCATTGTCTCCTCTTCTTGTCTATACTTAGGGATATCTTACCCTAAGTATAGGGGGAGACAATCTGAGTACGATCTGTTCATTCCCACCCTTGACCCTCCCTGCTTTGTGTACAGTCTGCTATACTTAGGATTATTTGATCCTAAGTATAGGGGGGACGGTCAACTTCTCGTTCATTGATTCATTGATTCATTCCTTTATTCTTTAGACTTGCCTATACTTAGTACGAGTTATGTCTTCTCTTTTCTCTCCGATCTATGAGGACATAGCTCAAGCTAAGTATAGGGGGGTCGTATATACTACGTATATACTTTAGCCATAACTCGTACTTTCGTATTTTTCTTAATAATATGGCTAACAATTCTTTAAAATTCATTAAAAATTCTTAATAAAAAGATGTGGTTATTCCTCAAATTCTTTTTGTATTTACTGATTAATAAATCAGGTGAAAATGTTTTTTGCAAAATGTTTGAAAAATAGTTTGAAAATCTTTGTGAACATTTATTGAAAACTATTTTGAAAATATTTTGTTATATGTTTTCAACCTGTGTAAATTGTGTGGATTGTAAAATTTCTTTTCTGTGTGAAATAAAATGTTTGAAAAATGATTTGCAAATGGTTT
Organism: Ottelia alismoides; assembly: GCA_037367405.1. NCBI lineage: Eukaryota > Viridiplantae > Streptophyta > Magnoliopsida > Alismatales > Hydrocharitaceae > Ottelia > Ottelia alismoides. The sequence goes on along the minus strand of JAZKJV010010050.1, from coordinate 200,871 downwards.
GAAAAATGGTTGCAAAAATGATTTGAAAAAAACCTATATATACTGTTTGAAAGCCTTTTGCAAAATGATTTTCAAATGTGTGTAAATGTTCGTAAAAATTATTTTGGACTATAGTTTTCAAAAATTGTGTGTAAATTGTTTTCAATTAAGTTTGAGGAATATACACATCACATCAAATCCACTATATATATATATATATATATAATTGACCACTTACCCTGTAAATTCTTAAAATCAACTTCTTGTAAATATAAGAAGCACTCCCGTGTACATATTTTCACCTAGTTTTTAGCCAAAACTTTTTGTTTTCAAAATTCCCAAAAACATTTGCAAAATTAAAATCCAAAAACATTTGAAAAATCTTTTTGAAAAATACAAAAAATGCATATGCATCATCATCATGTTTTCAAAAATCCATAAAAAGTTCAAAATCTTTGAAAATTGCATCACAAAAATATTTTCTGCATTGCATTGCATAGCATTCGCATTTTTCGGATTGAGTTTGATAGTTGAACGAGTCTAAGTAAAATCCGGAGATTGGAGCTTGATTGGACCTTATAATCTACCTAATAACATGAACCTTATAGGAACTGGGTTTGAGGTACTTCAGGTCTAGTTGACTTAATTCTTTGAGGATCATGAGACTTGGTTCAATGGATTCTTGACTGCCTAAGTAGAGTATTTCGGAGCACACGCACGACTCTTGTTGATAATGACCTAACTTGGACACCTGCACCTTTCACATGGCTCAACTCAATTGGAGTGGTGAGGGGATTGGATTTGCCGGTATGAGACGCACACAAGTGGAAACACTTGTCCTCCTCTAAGGAGGGAAGTGCACCCCAACCCGTTCAGTGATTAGGAAGTCTAAAGACAGGAGGCTGTGGGTTGCGATAAAGCTTCAAAAGAGGGATAGTCTATTGGCTCAAGAGGAAAAACTCCTTATGTAAATGCTGCTGTATATAGTATTCAAAAAAAAAAAAAGAAAAGAAAAAAAGAAAAAAAAAAGAAAAAAAAAGGAAAAAGTTCAGGCATGTACAAAAATAAAAAGCCTGCAAGTATGTACAAAGTCAATAAGCAAGCTTAAGTTCCAAAGTCATATCATGTGAGCCTGCAGCAGGATGACTTGACTACACTGGTCTTGCATCCAAGGATAGGTAGCTACACTGGCTACCGTCCATTCTTCTCTTCACCCCCTCCTCTTGAGCTGGTTGCCACTTGAACTTAGAAGGGAATACCCCGCTCCTCGAGGATGGAGTCATTGGATTGGGGAATCATTGGGTTGTCGTACTGGAGAAGTCAGTTTCTTTGTCATTCTAGTTGGGGAGAGCCACCATCACTTACACTGTACAAGTCAGATTCATAGTCGTAAGGGTTTGCGTATGAGTTGAGATATTTCTGACCTGGCTATTGAGGAGACTTGAGCAGAGTTTTGGGATTCTCAGGGACTGTTGGATTTCAAATTCGGTTCTCATTAAGGTTCCGCCCGCACTAAAATTCCAAAGGTCCTACTTAAGCTCCAAACTTTGATTTTGTGAAGACAAGTTTGATGATTAAATTTAGTCCATCTTTCTTCTTTTTCTTTTCTTTATTTTTCTTTTTCTGCACTTATTGCATAAGTGTTTGCTAGGGACTAGCAAAGGCAAGTATAGGGGGATGATGAATCCACGTTTCATCATCTTTATTCTATCATTTTGGCCTCAAAAACCCTAGTAAATACGTATAAATAGCATTAATTCATGCATTTTAGCATTCATGGATATGTGTGTAAATGTTGTATAAAATGCGGTTTTTAAAGCCAAAATTATAGAATAAAGAAAAGAAAAGAAAAAGAATAAAATATTGTAAATATTTTATGACCCGAAACCCCGAGACCTAGGCATCTTGATGAATAGGTCGACAAGGAATAAAGTAGGGGGAGATAGGGCCAAAATACAGATAAAATACCTATACATTTTATTCATTCTTTATTCATTTTGGGACCTATTTTTGGTTCCACTTTTTATACATCAAATAAAGAAACTTTGTACATGAAAGTTGTAGATAATTAAATAAAGAAAAATACAAAATTGATTTCACAGAAAAATAATACACAGATAAAAAGTTATGGTCTGAATAAAAATCCAGAATGCCAACTTCCCAGACCCGTATCTCACAAATAAAAACTCCAAATGCAGCGTACTCACCTTTAATTGTATATAGAAGAAAATAATTTAATTAATGGCGGTGGTTTCGCATTTGGCGGAGCTACGGTTTGAAAGTTGACTTTTGGACCCCTATTGTATACTTGTACATATTAAAATATTCAATTTATTATTTGTTCATTATTTTTATATTTTTATATTTTTATAATGTTGTAAATAATACTTGTAATAATTATGTATATTAAAATCAGAACAAAACCATAATTAAAACTCAAATAAAAATACTTGTAGATATCATATACATAGGTATTTCACCTATACATATACATATACTTTTTATACTTATATTTTATTTAATGTACATAATACATCAATAAAATAAAATAAAAATATATTTGTGTATATAAAAGTATTTTATAATTTTAGAAAATAAAAACCAAAATAAAATAAATTAAAAATACCTAAATAAAAATAAAATACTTAAATATATAGATATAGATACCTATAGGGGCATAAATGCAAACTTGTAAAAATATACCTCATAAAAATAATTAAAAATAAGAATAAAATACTACATAAAATTACAAACACTTTTCATTTTTTAATTAAAAATTAATTAAATCATTTGATATTTTTAATTGAATTTAGAATTCTTTTTCCAGGGATTTTCCTGGTTGGGCCACGTGGACCAACCAGGTGGCTAGGAAAAGTTGACCCGACTGGTCAACTCTCCTGCCTCCTCCCTGCTGTGCGCCAGACTGCCTGCCAACCACTTTTCCTCGATTTTTTCGCCGCGATCCGTTGCTCGAGGAAACTTTGTCCCTTCACGAAAGTGTTAGCCTATAGATCCTAGATCTCCGCCGGCCTATCAGATCCTCCAAGATCTCCTTCGCCTGCCCGTGATCAAGCCTCGAAAGTCACCCCTCGCCCAACTTTCAAAAACCACCCATTCCCTCCATTTTCACTTTGAACCCCATTTGTGACTCGTTTCGATCCTTTGCCTTGCGCCCTGGACCGGAGAAGGTGACAGCTTCTCCTCCGGCCAAGCGAGGAGCGGCGGCGAGCTTCAGAGGGTCGGTTCCACCTATCGCCGGAGTTTAGCTCAGGGCGGTTTTATCTCTTGGCCTACCCCGCCAATCGAGGTGTCTTTAGTCCTTATTTTTCTTTGTTTAACTAGCTGATAGTATTAGGAATAGCTTTGTGTTTTGATCTGGGTATTCCATCGTGTATTTCGCCTCTATTTCGCAGCCAATCAACCCTCGCCGGAGCTCACGAGCTCCGTCCGACCTCTCCTGTCCATACCGCCATATCCGCACGTTTATTCTTGCACCTAAACAGATCTGGGACCGTCTACTGTGGTTTTGTGCTTCATTGCAGGTCCCCGGCCTCGAAGATCCCCATCTGGGGTTAATTTCTGACGACGACGAGTTCCTGGGAGCAGCCCACCTGTTCGAGCACGCTACGACGGATCTCAGGCCCTCCGCGGGCCATTTTGACCCCGCCGTTCCTTCGGGGAGGAGCCCAGGAGCCTCGCGGCCCCTTTTTGCAACCCCAACTGCCGACGGAGATGAGGGAGAAGGGCCGCCGAACCCCAGCGCCGCCGGCCTTCTTCCTGTTCTTCGACATTGCCCAGCCGCCGTCGGATTCGGCCAGTTCCTCCACGCCTATCATCTGCCGTTGATCGCACGCCCCTTCCAGCCGTTAGATCGCGGCCAGGATCTAATCCTGGCCGTTATAATCGAAGGGGTATCAGCCGTCTCTGGTACGACACGTGTATAAGTGGGAGCTCCTCAGCCGTTGGATGCACCCCTTTGACTGGGTAAATTGCGAACTAACCCCAGCAATTTTTGGATTCATCGGTTTAGTTTAAAACTTTTGTCTGCTGTACAAAATCTTTGAAACATTTGCAACACAGCCCCCGCACTTTTTGCATAATTCTCTTTATGCCCCCGCCTGGGCGCGTGCAACGCACGTGCGTTTTGGCGATTTTGTGAAGGCACACCTGTTGTTTATTGTATTTGCGTTTAGTTCAGAGAATAGTTTAGTCAATTCAAAACTTTTGCGAATATTTGCGCAGAGGCCCTTGCACTTTCTGAATATTTCAAAAATGCCCTTGCCAGTATGACTTTTCTTTTTGTTTCTAGTAATTTTTGCATGCCTCTATAAAATCCAAAAAAATCTCCAAAAACTACAGGAGCTCTCTGTTGCATTGTAGTTCATCATCATATTTTTATTTTTTATAATTATTTTATTTTTATATTTATTAAAAATCAAAAACATGCCTTTTTAGCACTGTCCAGCTCATAAAATCCCTAAAAAATATAAAATCACTCCAGAAAAATCCCAAAAAAATATATTTTGTATCTTTTAGTTAGTTTTAATTTCAGACCAAAAATCATTAAAAAATATAAAACCAAACTCATAAAAATTGCAAAACTCTAAAAATCTTCATAAAAATATATAAAATCCATAAAAAAATCCAAAAATAGTGTTTTCTTTTCCTAGATTTTCTTTGTTTTATTATCTTTAAGTGAAAATTAATTTGGAGAATTTTTGTTACTGTTTAATATTTTATTTCTCCATTTTAGTTTCAGCTTTGTGTTTTCTTCACTGTTTTCCTTATTTTGATAATTAAAAATACCAAAAACATTCTAAAAATTACCCAAAAATCACAAAAACAGTAAAAAAGTATAAAAAGACCAAAAAGACTTTATTTCATTATTTTTGAGTATTTTTATCTCTTTTTATAAATACTTTAGTTTCCCTTTTTATTACATTGTCCTTATTTTCCAATATTGAAAAAGAATATAAAAAAAAATATAAAATATAAAAAGAAAATATAAAATCAGTAAATGAAAAATCAAAATACAAAAATACAAAAATTAAAAATCAAATAAAAATTATAAAATTAAAAACCCACAAAAAAAATAGCTTAATAGGCATTTGATCACATACACACATTTTTGGTACCTTAGTACCCCGTTCTACCTGTCTGCTCCCTGTGTTCGACCTCTACACATACTTGCACTATACACATCTTTGTTGTAGAGTTATAATAAATTTTAACTCCGCACATTTACTTTCATTGCTTGATTTATCTGTTGTGGGTTAATTGTTGTTTGAATTAGGATTTCTCGCGGGTCGCTCAGCGACACTGTAGTCCCGCCTTGTGTGGATTACTTTAGACCTGTGAAAAATCTTGTTCAACAGCCGCCCTGAGAAACGGCTGGGAGTGAATAATTTGATGCTGGAGGCTCATGCTGATGTAGTGTTATTTCAGGAGACGAAGTGTTCGAGATCTAAGGAGGGTTGGCGGGACCTGGGTGGGGGCTCCATCTATGACTTCGTTGAGGTGGAGGCTCAGGGTGCGGCAGGCGGCCTCCTATCTGGTTGGAGACGTGATGAGTTCGATTTTTTATCTCAATGGAGATCTGTTTTTTCCCTATCAGTGACTCTAAAGAGAAGATTGGATGGGATTATCATTACCGTGACCAATGTGTATGGGCCCTCATCTCCAGGGTCGGGGTCGCTGGCTGCGATCTTGTGGGGGTCTGTGCGGAGAGAGATGTTGGCATTTGGCTTATTGGAGGAGATCTGAACCAGACGTTGTTCCCGGAGGACAGACCGAGATTGGGAGGAGGGAGAGATGCAGGGTCAGAGGACTTCCGTAATCAGATTCATGCCTTTGGGCTTGCGGTGATCGATGCTGCTGGTTGTGCTTACACTTGACGGAACTCGAGGTCCAGGTCTCGGTTGGACAGAGTCCTCCTCTCACCTGTGGGGGTGGAGTCCTTCCCTTTATCTTGGGCTTGGGCATTGCCGCGTGCTCAATCGGATCACACGCCGCTGATTTGGTCTTCTGAGGAGGGCGCTCGAACCAGGTCTATCTTCAGATTTGAGAAGGCTTGGCTGTTGGAAGATGGATTCAGGGAGGAAGTGGAAGCTCATTGGAGAGGTCGGCAGGTGGAAGGTTTGGCAGTAACACGATTGGCCTCAAAATTGAGTAAGATGAAGGAGTTCCTCATTGATTATGGAAGAAGGCTGAAAGTGCATAGGAGGGAGCATCGACGTGTGGCCCAGCTAGGGGTGGCCAGACTGGATGGCTTGGACGACGAGAGGAGGCTCAATCAGGAGGAGTTTGAGGAGCGATCGAGAATGCTTGATATTATTTTGCAGGAGGACAGAAAGGAGGAAGTGGAGTGGAAGCAGAGATATAGGCAAAAGTGGTTGCAGGAAGGGGATGCTAACACAAAGTTCTTCCACTCAGTGGCGTCAGGTAGAAGAAGAAGGAATTTCATTCAAAAGCCTCGTGGTGGGGGGTGAGAGGGTGGCTGGGGATGCCTTTTTTTGGGCGATCTATCAAAGATCATTTTGTGAGAATGTCGAGGAAGGTGCAAGGTTCTGAGTGGGGGTGGCGGGAGTAGGGGTGGAGTCTCTTTCGATGGTGCAGGCGCAGGAGCTGGTGTCAGAGTTTGTGGAGGAGGAGGTGAGAAAGGCAGTCTTGGGGCTGAACTTGGATGGCGCCCCAGGGCCGGACGGTTTTCCTGTTTGCTTCTACAAGGAGTTTTGGGGCCTACTAAAGGAGGATGTCTTGGGGTGCTTAACGAATTTAGAGATGGTAATAGAGGCTTCGAGAAGATTAATCGGGCGCTGCTTTTCCTTCTTCCTAAGAAGGAATCACCGTTAAGAGTTGAAGACTATAGACCGATTGTATTGTCCAATGCAATTTATCTTATTATTGCTAAGGTCCTAGCAAATAGGATGAAGCGAGTGATGGATACAGTTATCCTGCAGAATCAGTCGGCTTTTATCCCTGGCCGTCAGATGGCGGATGGGCTTGTTATGGCTTCAGAGATATGTCTACAATGGCGGAGGGAAGGCAAAAAAGGTCTGCTATGGAAGATTGATTTTGAGAAAGCTTATGACTGTGTCGATTGGAGGTTTTTGTGGGCATCTCTCCGACGTCACGGTTTTCCTGACCTTTGGATTGCTTGGATTAAGAGGTGTGTCATGACCTCTTCCTTCTCGATTTTGGTGAATGGGAAGCTCGAGGGTGGATTCTTTCAGCCACAGAGGGGGGTGAGGCAAGGTTGCTCGCTAGCACCAATGATTTTTGTTTTGGTGGCGGATGCTTTAGCGGTCATGTTCAGGAGAGTTGTTGAAGATGGTTGGTGTGAAGGTTTCAGGGTTGGTTCTATTACGGTGCCTTTACTGCAATATGCCGATGACACGGTCTTATTCCTGGGAGGCTCGGAGGAGATGGACAAAAGGGCCAGGCAGATGGTAGATATCTTCAGTTTTATCTCTGGTCTCAACATAAATAGAAACAAATCGGTTGTCATTCAGTTTGGGATGGACGAGGTGGTGGGGAGCAGTAGAGCGGCTCAGCTGGCTTGTTCCTTGGGGAATTTACCCATTACTTACCTGGGTCTCCCTTTAGTGGCAGGTAGATTAAAAAAGGCAGATTGGGATGTGGTTCTCAGAAAGATTGAGCAGAGATTGGCGGGATGGAAGGCGGTTGCGCTTTCAAAAGGTGGGAAGTTGATCCTTTTGAAGCATGTTCTGTCGGCGATTCCAATCTTTTTCTTCTCAACTCCACTAATGCTGGCAGGGGTTAGAAAAAAGATAGAGCAGATGATGAGAAGGTTTTTCTGGTCGGATGGGAGACAGCAAAGGTCGGGTATTCACCTTGTGCAATGGGAGGAGATAACGTAGAGGAATGTAACGGGAGGGCTGGGTATTAGAGATATCTGCATCATAAATAAAGCTCCACTGGCCAAATGGGTAATACAGATCTGGGGCAGCAATGAGAGTTTGGCCGCCAAGTTACTTCGTAGCATTTATGGAGTCAGGGGCTCGCTTGAGGCTAGAAGATTGCGTTTTGAATCATCACTTTGGGGAGGGATACGAGACATCCTTCCAACGATGAGACAGACGTTGGTGCCGAAGGTGGGATCTGGGGAGGTTTTTCAATTCTGGCTGGATGATTGGACTGGAGAGGGGATCCTTAGCACTAGGTTCCCTAGACTTTTTGCACTGGCGGCATACAAAGGTTGTTCGGTGGCAGATTCTTGCGACTCTGGGTCATGGAACCCTCGATTTAATTTTGTTGTCCCAGAGCGGAGATTGGAGGATTCTCCAGGCTTCGGGATGAGTTGCCATCCCCTACCTGTATCACGCAGGGGAGGGATCATTTTTTTTTGGGGAGGGGGGCAGGTTCTCGGTGAAGAAGGCATACGAGATGTTCAGAGGGGGCCCAGATGATTTGGATCCGGATTTGATTCAAGATTTGAAGGTTGTTTGGGCTAGCAAAGTCCCAAGTAGAGTGAAGGTCTTCCTCTAGTGCCTCAGGAAGGGTAGGATTTGCAACAAGGCGAGGAGAGGCAAGCTGTTTGGGATTGCTGACACAAGCTGTGACAGGTGTGGTGAGCTTATTGAGGATGCTGAACATATATTCTTTTCATTCCCCTTTTCAATGCAAGTGTGGAAGGAAGTGGGGGCACCATGGGCCTCTCTCAGTGGCGAGTCTGAGTTCTGGACAATGGTAAGATCGGTTGGAGGAAACTCGACGGATGATTGTGCTCTTCCATTTGCAGCATTATGGGCCATTTGGGGAGGAAGAAATGACTTAGTCTTTAACAACCAGAGATTTTATCCTGAAAATGTATTAGCCTTTTGCCTCTCGCTTTACCATCTCTGGTCTACAAGATAATGTATCTCTTTTGATCTGTTTCTAATATAATTTTTTGCGGTGGATCCCACCTTGGGACGTGATGACACAAAAACCGTACGCGATCGAGAGAGGTGTAAATAATGTCAAAATGTGTCGTCGTTCTCAACCACGGGATTCGGTCAACGAAAAAATTAATTAAAACCACTCGGAAAATATAAATCAATGAAAACAAATGTAAGCGGTCTTTCGCTATTCTTTTACCTGGTATAGCAACCAGGGTCGAACACAAGGAGCACGAGTTAAAAACTAAGCAGTCAAATTTCAGAAAAGCTAATTTTTTTAGTGGGTTTTTGAATTTTATATTTTTTGGTATTTTTCGAATAAGCACAAAATGCACAAGTGATAAACACACACAAATACTTTTTGGTATTTTCCAAAATAATTAAAGAAAAGAAAATGTTTTTGTGATTTTATAAAAATGAAAATAGTAGAAAACAGAGCAAACAATGGACGATCAGGATTATTTTACAAGTTAAAAATCTTTTTAGTGCTCAAAAATCCTGAAATTATTTTAAATAAAACTAGAAAGCGATATCTACAATTAGAGACTGAAATCACAATTTTTGGATTTTTCTACAATTTTCTACAATTTTTTAAGATTTTCGTATTTTGTAATTTTTTGGAGTTTTATATATGAAAAATGCACAAGCAATGGTCAGAAAATAAAAGAGATCAAAACACAGCTACAGAAATTTTTGTCGAATTTTAGACTATTTTGTGATTTTTTATGAATTTTCAAAGTTCTAATAAGGAAAAAGACACTGTTTTTGTTTTTTTAATATATCAAATAAAATCAAAATGTTATGAAAAATTTATACAATGAAGTACACTACAACAGGAGTATGAACTAATTTTTGCAAAATTTTGGACTCATAAAAATATTTATTTCAATCTAGATAGCAAGCAAAGTTTAAGACTGGAGTATAGGGACTGAAAAATAATTATGAACATGTATTGTTTAAAAAGATAACAGAATTAAGTTGTGAGGGAGAAATAAAAAATTACCCATTAAATCACATGCAAACATGTGTTGTATGTTAAAAGAGGTATCTTTGCAATTTGGAACCACTCGAGAGGCTTGTCTGCAATTTATCCCTTTTTCTTTCTTTTAAAAATCAAAACCCTTTCTAGGGTTCCTGTAGCTTCTCTTTCATTTCTTCAACAACAGGAGTGCTTGAGGGACGCCGCCGCCACCACCAATATAGGCGCGCGGGAGGCGGATGCGCGCGCGGCAGAGGGCTGCAAGTGGTCGCTGGAGGCGCACGGGGCAGCTGGGCCGTGCTCTGAGAAGAACGCGGGAGGAGGCACGGCCTAGCGCTGGTGCTGGGCGGGGGTCGGAGGCGGCGCCGTACCGCGGCCTGGAGGGGGAGCGGGGGGTCGCGAGGAAGGAGGCGGAGGAGGGACCGCCTGCTGGTCACGCGCGACCGCCCGCGCAGAGGAGGGGTAGGAGATGGCGCCTGGGCGGAGGAAGGGCACGCGCGGGCACGGGGCGCGACGGCGCCGCGTTCTGAGATGCGGTCGGCCGCGCGACGTCGAGGGGGCTGGAGGTTCCGCGGCAGCTGGCCGTGCTCGCGCGGGCCTGGAGATGACGGGGCCTGCGCGGAGAGGCGGCGACGGTTGCCGCGTGAGTGGGCGTGGCGGCAGGGGTGGCGACCTGCTGCCCCCCTTTTTTATTTTATTTTTTTTTGTTTTTTTTATTTTATATTCTGTAATAAATGTTAGTTAAAAAATATTTTTTATTATATTTTTTTATGTTATTCTATAAACATAAATAAAGAGGAAAATGTTTTTATTATTTTTTTACCAGAAAATGTAAATAGAGTAAAAAAAGGGTTATGATTATTTTTTATTATTTTTTTTTGTAACCTGCAAAACAACCGTTAGATACAAAACAAATATTTTTTTATTTTCTTTTTATTTTGTTTTTCTGCAAAATAATGATTAGTGATAAAAAATAATTTTTTATTTTGTTATTTATTCCTGTACAACAAAGATTAGATAAAGTAGAACAATAAATATTTTATTTCATTTTTTTAATTCCTCCTGCAAAAACGAAGGTAAGATGAACAGGAAAAATAGTTTTATGTAATCTTTTATTTTTATTTATGCATAATAATAGGAGGTGTGGATGGGGATCCGGCGGAAATGAGAGGGATGGATCCGAGGCTCCGACCACCGTGCGTGGTCGGAAGTGGAAGATCGCGTGAGTTAGAAAATGAAATGTGGAGATCACGAGATGAGATGAAAACTCGGTGTCGGGCGGAAAATATGTGATGGATTTTTTAATGATCTAAGTTCTAAAGATTAACTATTTCTAAGCTAAAATCTAAGCCTACGATTAACCTAGGAAAAGACGGGAAATAAAGTGGATCTCACCTCGGGGATCGGACAAGCCATGATGGCCTCGACGAAGCACAAATCTCTGTCACCGACTGGATCGGAGGCTAGGACCCTCTTCAACAAGAAACCTCTCGGAAACCGGGCTCCTCTCCGCCAAAGATCGATCAAATGTGAATGAGGGAGGAGGAGCCCATTAAAAGAGAGAAAAAATCAAAAAGGAAATATTTACAAAAAGGAAGGTGTTTATTGGGTTGATTAATAAAATAATTAAATTAATAAATAAATAAATTAAATAATTAATTATAAAATTCGAAATAAATAAATTATATTAATTAATTAATTAATTGGAAATTAATTGGCCACCTTAATGGTGGCCATTAAAGGTATGCAATCAAATCTAATATAAAAGGCTTGTTATAAAATCAAATCAATCAAATAAAATCAAATAATTAAATAAAAAAATTCGGAATTAATTTAAATTAATTAATTAATGTTAGGTAATTAAATTTTTTTGATGGTTTTTATTTAAGGAAGTTAGTGGTATACATATATTATACACATATAATATAATGTACATAGGTGCAAATAAGGAAACAATTTTTATACAAGATTTTTTAATTAATAATTTTTTTCTAATTTTTATTTTTATTGAAAACAATATTTATAATATATACATTATATATAAAAAAATATATACAATAAATATATGGGTAAACTGCACAATATACCCCAGAAAACCGACGTTTTTAACCGTAACTCCAAAAAATACGAAACCACAGCCATTTGAAAGATAATTTAATTTATAGTATTATGGAAGTGAGTTTGGTTTGATTTGAGCTCGTATGGAGTCGGAATTGATGTTTCAATTATTGCATTGCAGCTTTTTTTGGGTGTTATTATTTACAATATATACAATATTTTTATTTTATAAATATTTTTATTATTTACAATATAGTTTTATTTACAACTTTTATTTACAAAAGTAAGTGGTTTGAGGTCAAATTATGTACAAATAAAATAATGTAAGTTTAGTACAAATATACATGAAAAATATGTACAAGATATTTTTGTGATTTTCTGACAAACGACCCTATCTCCCCCTACTTTATTCCTGGTCGATCAGTTCAAGTCTTGACCTTCTCTCGGGGTTTGGGTCAGTTTGTATTTATTGCATAAATACTTCCTTTTCTTTTTCTTTTCTTCTTTATTCTTTTATTTATGTACCAAAAGTGTTAAAAATGCAGAATTAACAAATGCATGCAGAATGGTAATTTTATGGAATTAATGGGTATTTACAAGTATTTGACTAAGGAAAAGAGGCTAAAATAAAAAGAATAAAGGCGATGAATCGTGGATTCATCATTTCCCTATACTTTACCTTTGCTAGTCCCTTAGCAAACACTTATTTGGAAAATAAGTGAAAATGAAAATAAAGAAAAGAAAAAGGAAAGAAGTTAGAACGATGTTGACTTTCAAACTTATCTTCATAAAAATGTAGTCTGGAGCTCTATCGGACCTTTGGATTATTGGTGTGTCGGAACCTTAATGGGACATGGAATTTAAACCTAACAGCCTCTAAGTTCCATAAGACTCCTATTCAGGTCTCCTCAACAGTCAGATCAGAACAAGTCTACAGACACAAATTCTTATGACTATGAATCTTTTCTTGTACGTGTAAGTGAAATATAGATCCTCATCTCAAAAGTAACAAAGATTCAGCCTCTCTCAGCAAGGTAACTCAAATAACCCGGTCTGGCAACTCTTTCCTCGAGGAGCGGGGATATTCCCTTCTAAGTTCAAGTACGACCAGCTCAAGAAGAGGGGGTGGAGAAGAGAATGGACGGTAACCAGTGTAGTTACCTATCCTTGGATGCATGACCAGTGTATCCATGTCACCTGCTGCAAGCTCATAAATATATGACTTTGAAGCTCTTATTCTTTTTTTTTACAGGCATTTTATTTTTCTTTCAGGCCTGTTCACTTTTGGAGATTTTGCTTTCTTCTTTTTTTTGAAATATATACAAGGTGCAGCATGTACATAAGGAGTTTTTCTCTTGAGCCAGTAGACTATCCCTCTTTTGAAGCATTATTGCAACCCCACAGCTCATGTCTTTAGACCTCAACATCACAAGACTAGGTTGAGACGCACTTCCCTCCCTAGAGGAGGACGAGAGGTTCCACCTAGATGTACTACCCTCGTATGCTACCCCAAGCCAAAAGATTCTGCTCCCTCACTACCTCATCCATGAAGAGCTACGTGTAAAGTGCATTGTCCAAGGTAAGCCACGGTCTGAAAGAATCATGTGTGTGTTGTTAAATATTCTACTTAGACTCATCAAGATGACATGTGAACATAGTCTTATGGACTCAAAGAATTAAGTCACCAGGACCTGAAAAGTCTTAACTCCAAATCTTATAAGGTTCCTCTGAAATTAAGTGCATTAAAGTCCAACTAAGCTCCATTCTTCAAATTTATTCCAGACTTAGTTTAATAGTCAAAATCATCCTGAAAAATGCTCATGCAAAATGCAAGAAAATATGTACATGCAAGAAAAGAAAAAAAATCTTTTTGTGAAACAATTTTCAAAATTTGAAATTTTTAAGGATTTTGAAAAATGATGCACATGCAAAAAGTTTTTTTTTCATTTTTTTTGTTTTTGTTTTTTTGTTGTTTTTTTTCAAATAGTTAGTAATATATACAAATATATACAAGAGAGAGATTTTTTTAAATATGGGAAAAGATTCATATTTACACAAGAGTGAGTTGGTTATTTGACAAGAATGAGATGCAAGAATTTACAACTTGAGTAATTTATACAAGTATATACCGAGTTTTTTTTGGTTTTTTTGTTTTTTTGTTTTTTTTTAATTCATTTCATTTTTTCCATTTTTTTACAAGTTTTTTTTAAAGAAATCCTTTTTTTATTAGTATTCACACAGTGTTTTAGCCATATTAAAAATAATATGAAAGTACGAGTTATGGCTAAAGTAAATATACCATATATACGACACCCCCTATACGTAGCTCGAACTATGCCCTCATAGTGATCAAAGAGCTGAAAAGAAAGACATAACTCGTGCCACGTATAGAAAAGTGAAAGAATAGTATACTACAACGACAAATAAAAGAATATAAACAATAGAGATTGGTGATCCCCCTATACTTAGGATTAAGTAATCCTAAGTATAGCAGACTGTACACAAAGGGAAAACAGAGGAGATGAATATACAGAGTCTACCTCCCCTATACTTAGGGTAAAATATCCCAAAGTATAGGCAGCAAAACAGAGGTAAAAAGAATCAAAAGAATAATCAAACGTCTAAACCCCCTTACTTAGGGGTAAAGTACACCCTAAGTATAGCATAATCAAAAGATGGAAATGGGGTGTTTAGACAAAAGAATGTGTGATATGGACATCTGGATCTATACAGGTGCGAGAGAAAGTGAAAATCAAGCATGAGATGCAAATGATGTGAGTCAAAGACTACATCTCATGCAAAATGAATCGAGGCAACATCGACGATCAGTGATTCATGATCTAGATATGGCTTCAGGCGCTGACCGTTAACTCGGAAGGTGGATTCTGATGACATCTCAGATATATCAATGCTTCCATTGTCGTGCACCTTCCGGACCAAGTATGGACCCTTCCATTTGCTCTACAACTTCCTGGAAATAGCTTTAGCCTTGCATCGAATAACCATACTTTCTGATTCGGTTCAAACTGCTTATTGTTGATGTGAGAATCACGCCATATCTTTACTCGTTCCTTATACTGTAGGCTACTCGAGAATGTTGTATCTCTAAGTTCCTCCAGGGCTGCCAATTCTGCCTTTCTCTGATCTCCTACACTCTCTGGATCCAAAAATATCTCAGTAACAGCCCATAGTGACTTATGCTTCAGCTCAGTGACATGGCTTGCCATAAACGAGTCGGAATGGAGATGTACCCAATGGAGCCTTGAAGGATGTCCGATATGCCCACAAGACCGACTCCAAGAGCTGTGACCAATCCTTTCGGTCTGGGCGGACTACCTTCTGCAATATAGTCTTAATCTCCCTGTTAGAAACCTCAGCAAGACCATTCATCTGTGGATGATAAGGAGTGGCAACTCTATGATCTATGCTGAACTCGTTAGCAAGGGCCCTTACCTTGTCATTGATAAAATGAGTCCCCCCATCTGATATCAACACTCTAGGTACCCCGAACCGTGAAATGATATTTTTCCTCAAGAATTTGCAAACGGTATTAGCATCTGCAGTTCGGGCGGGGATGGCATCAACCCAACGACTCACATAATCTACAGCAAGCAAGATATACTCAAATCCCTGACTCTTAGGAAATGGGCCCATGAAATCGATGCCCCATGCGTCAAAAACCTCACAGAAATGAATGGGCTGCATCGGCATCATATCTCTCTGTCCACAAGTGCCCATTTTCTGACAGTCAGTACACCTCTTCACGAATTCATCTGAATCCTTGAAGAGGGTAGGCCACCAAAGGCCGGATTGAAGCACCTTCTGTGCTGTCCGTCTCCCAGAATGATGTCCTCCTGCCTCAAGCTTGTGGCAATAGGTGAGGACACTATGTTGCTCTTCTTGAGGAATACACCGTCTCCAGATGCTATCCCCTCCTTCATGATAAAGAGTGGAATTCTCCCAATGGTACGACTTGGCTATTGCAAGAAAGGTCTCAAGTCGTTGTCTGGGCCAATCTTGTGGGACCTTCTTCGTGACAAGGTAATTCACAATATCAGCGTACCATGGAAGTGAGGTGATTGCAAGGATCGCCTCATCTGGAAAAGTCTCTGTAATAGGTGTAATCTGATCCGAATCCTCAAGGTTCTCTAAACGGGAGAGGTGATCCGCCACAACATTTTGACTCCAGGTTTATCCTTAATCTCTATATCAAACTCCTGGAGTAGAAGGATCCATCTGGTCAATCTAGCTTTGGCATCCTTCTTTGCCATTAAGTATCGTATGGCGGTGTGGTCAGTATAGATAGTCACTTTAGATCCAAGAATGTAAGATTGAAACTTATCCAAGGCAAAGACTACAGCTAGCATCTCCTTCTCTGTGACTGTGTAATTCCGCTGAGCGGCATCCATTGTTCTGCTAGCGTAGTGAATAGCAAAAGGCGCTCCATCTCTCCTCTGTCCTAGCACATCCCCTATGGCAAAATCAGAAGCATCCGTCATGATCTTGAATGGGAGAGACCAATCAGGCGGCTGAAGGACAGGAGCCTCGACAACTAGATTCTTGAGAGTCCCAAATGATGCAAGACACTTATCATCTACAAGGAACTCAGTGTCTTTTGTCAACAAATCTGTGAGCGGTCGGGCAATTTTGCTGAAGTCCTGTATGAACCGTCGGTAAAAACGACATGCCCCAGAAAAGACCGCAACTGTCGTATATTGGACGGTGGATTGAGCTTCTTGATGATATCCACCTTGGCCGAGTCGACCTCCATGCCCCTGTTGGAGATGATGTGACAAGGACCGTCCCTTGAGTCACCATGAAGTGACTCTTCTCCCAAGACAAGACTAAGTTGACCTCAATGCAGTGCTGAAGTACTCGGTCTAGGTAATCAAGACATGCATCAAAACTGTCACCATAAACCGAGAAATCATCCATGAAGACCTCTAAAAATTCACCAACCATGTCCGAGAAAATAGAGAGCATGCACCTCTGGAATGTAGCCGGGGCATTACATAATCCAAAGGGCATCCGTCGAAAAGCATACGTCCCAAACGGACAGGTGAACGTTGTTTTCTCTTGGTCTTCAGGCGCTATGGCCACTTGATTGTATCCCGAATACCCATCCAGAAAGCAGTAGTAACTCTTCCCAGCTAATCTCTCAATGATCTGATCTATGAATGGTAGCGGGAAGTGGTCCTTCTTGGTGGCCTGATTCAATCGTCTGTAGTCCACACAGAACCTCCAAGAAGTGGGTACTCGGGTGGCTATCTCCTCTCCAGACTCATTTACAACTGTGGTGATACCCGTCTTCTTGGGTACCACATGCAATGGACTAACCCACTTAGAGTCAGAGATGGGGTAGATAAAATCGGCGCTCCACCACTTAGATATTTCCTTCATAATCACTTCTCGAAGATTCGGGTTCAGCCTTCGTTGGAACTCACGCGAGGGCTTGGCGTCTTCTTTGAGATAAATGTGATGGGAGCACAGGGCCGGACTTATCCCTGGAGATCAGCCACACTCCATCCTATTGCCTTGCGGCTTCTTTCAAGAACCTCCATCAACCGAGATTCTTGATCTTCAGTCAAATCCGCTGAGATAATGACTGGAAACATATCTGGCTCACCTGCAAGGAATCTATACTTCATGCTCTGTGGTAAGGTCTTCAATTCTGGACAAGTGGGAGCTGGTAAATCTGGCTTCTGAAATGTCTGAGTGAATGCTACCAGATCTGTGTGTGAGAACTCTCGCAATGGTAAATCTGACGAAGATGGCTCTGCTGGTATATCTGTCAGCTATCCTGGCTCACTCTCCATCCTAGCTGTCGACTCTGCAGGCACCAGACACGATAAATATTCATCGAACTCCTGCCAATCAAAGTTGGTGTATGTGTTTGAGGAATCTGAATCTGAAGCGCATGAGATAAAATCGTCTTCGCTATCCTGATCATGGTCATCAGCCTCTACTGTATCCTGTGCCATGAGTGTGCTCTCCAAACTCTCATCTGCCATGATATGTGAATCTTCACTATCTGAGGATGTGGCAAGAGCTCGTGATGCGGGGATCTGCCCAAACTGCTTTGTCGTCTTTAATCACAAAGTCACACTCATGGTGGATGTCTAGCTCTGCATCTGTCATTCGCTCTGAGTCGGTCATCTGATCTGAGCACTCTGAATCTTTAGATCTGGTCTCCTCGATCGTCTCTATTTGTACACTTTCGCCCTCGATGCGAAAGTATACCTTCCCACTATCATGGTCAGTCACCGCCTTGGCTGTGGCCAAGAATGGTCTTCCTAAAATGATGAGGTCATCGATCACACGTTCAGGGATCTCCATGTCCAGTACACAAAGTCCACGTGGAATTTCAGGCCCTGAATTGTGACGACAACGTCCTTAAGTAACCCCTTTGGCCTCTTTACAGATCTATCAACAAACTGAAGGATCGTCCTGCTCTGTCTAAGAGGGCCAAACTCAAATCGATCGAGTAAGGCAGCCGGAAGGAGGTTAATCGAAGAATCGCTGTCCAAAAGAGTACGATAAAATTGCTGCTCATGAATGTGGCATCTGACATATGGAGCTCCTGCATCAGGTTTCTTGGCTGGCAATTTATTTTGTATAGCGAAGCAAGTGGCACGTGTCAACACATGGATTTCTGTATTCCTCTTCTTCCTACGTACAGTGGTCTTCTCTCTCAAGTGCTTCTGGAAGAGAGGGATGTGCTCTAATGCTTCCTGTAGAGTCAGCTGGATATGGAATCTGTCAATCATCTGTTGGCTGAACTCTAACTGTTGTGAATTTTTGGATTTTTTGTTTTCTTCCCTTGCCCTAAGCGGAGTGCCTGAGGGAAAGGGATAGCTGGACCCTCCTCTGATAGAGGGTCAGGAAGAGGTTCCTGTTGCTGGGAAGGACTGGAATCCATACAAGAGTGATCATGCAACACATATGGACTCTGAGTAGATAAAGAAACCTTTCCTTTATTCATTTTTTTGTCATCTTTGATAATGTCCTGAGATACATAGGTATGAGGCAACACAACAGGACTAGGAAATGGTGGCATCAGCACCACCCACGGCATCTGTCTTTGCGCATCAGCACCGCACTCTGGCTCAGCATCACATATAATAGTGGCATCAGTACCACTAACTGCATCTGGAGAAATGACGGCATCAGTACCGTCGACTAGATCATCATCCTTGGTGGCGTCAGCACCACCGTCATCAACATCGTCAGCGGCATCAACACCGCTATCCTCCTTGTCTGACGCTCTCGAATCATCAATGGGCTGTCGTTCAGACGAGGCACCATCGGCTGGCTTTCTACCGCTCCTGCTCAGACTTCCTTTTCAGATTGTTCGGGTTAGGTTCAATCTGAGCGGGTATGGCAGCTTTTCCCTTGATTATCTCCCTCATTTCCTGTCGGAACTCATCCATCTCTCGTCGGAAGGATGCCTGCTGGTCAGTGAGTATGCGGGCGAGGTCATCAAGGGCCGGGTTTTCATAAACAGGTGCATGAGAACCAGATGGGTTCCCTCGCTGGAATTGAGGGGGAGGTTGAGAATACTGTTGAGGCTGCTGCTGCTGCCTTCACTGCTGTCCTTGATGGTAAGGACGAGGACCCTGCTGGAAGTGCTACTGTGGCTGGGAGTAATGGGGCTGCTGCTGCTGGCTGCTCTGTCCACCCTGAGCTGGAGGCTGCTGCTGGGACGAGGTACCTCCGTTGGACCATCTGAATCCAGGATGATCCCGGCGTATCCCGGGCTGCTGCCGGTCATACCAAATCCCGTTGACTTCCATCAACGGCTCCTGCTCGTACGGAAAAGGGTGAAGAACTGCCAGTGGCTGATCCCGGCTGATACACCACCATCTGAGTGTCCTGAGATGGTGGCGGCTGAGAGTAATGCTGCTGCAACTGCTGAACCGGCTCTGCCTGAATGTGGTGAACCTGGTGGTACTGGGCAGAGTGCTGGGAAGAGCGGTTGCTGGTGGGATCAGCTCGTGACCTGGAACGAGGTTGAGAAGCCTCTTGTGCCTCCTGGAGACACAAGATGTGGGTCTTCAGGTCACTAAGAGTTTGTGCCAATTGATCTATCTGTGTCATGCCTTGGCACTGCTTCTTCTCTATTATCTCAATGCGGTCCAACTTCTCACTGATAATGCCCATGTCAGCAGCTGAAGATTCTGCCTGTGCTGCTGCTGCTGACGAAGAAATGGGTGGACCCGCATCAACCCGTGATATCCTATGATAGGACACGGCATGGGGTTGGGGTTTTCCTTGAGCGTAGAGCCTAGTCTGGGACATCACTGAGTAGTTTTCAGCCATCTCCTCATAGATAGCCCAGACTTGGTCTTCGTCCTTGGCGAAGTAGGAACCCCCACAAGAAGCGTTGACAAGCCCCTGCAGCTCCGGTGTCAGCCCACAAAAGAAGCTCTGGACGAGATTGGGCTTGGATATGTCATGGTGTGGACACCGGTCAATGAGCTCATGGAATCGATCCCACGCCTCATTAAACTGTTTATTGGGGATCATGGAGAAGTTGTTGATCAGAGCTCGTGTTGCGTTGGTCCGGCCGAGTGGATAGTACTTGTTTAAGTACCCGGTCCGGAGCTGCTCCCAAGTGGTAACAAATCTCCCCAAATGTTTCATCCAATTGGCTGCTCTGTCGGCCATGGAGAAAGGGAATGCTATCATTTTGATAGTGTCCTCATCCACATATCTGTAGTGGACAGTGCTGCAGATCATCTCAAACTCCTGCATGTGTAAATGCGGCTCTTCGGTGGCTAGCCCATGGAATTTGGGCAAAAGCTGAATGGTCTGGGGGGGAAGCTTGAAATCACCCAGAATCTCTGGAAGCTGAATCCATCGATGGGTCAGAGTTGCAGCCGGATTGTGCAACTGCCTCATTGGTCGTGGCTGCCTAGCTTGCTACGGCTGGTCCTCCGGGTTTCCGTCTGATCCTCCTCCAAACTCCTGGAATCTCTCCACCACCTCCTCGGTTATTCTCTCCTCTGTCGGCTCGCATCTGTGCTAATCCTGACGAACCTCTGCCATGAATGCTCCTTGATCTCGAATCTGTCGATGCATCGTCTCTAAGGAGGCTAACAAGGTATTGTTGATGAGCCCCTGATCTAGAACATAAATTTGTACTCTGGGGTTGTCCATCGGTTCGTCCATCACTGCTGGCCATGTTGTGGGTCTCTGCAAAGGCAAAAGACCCCAGGCTTAGGTGCCGTCAAGTTAACAAATAACTGTGTTGTTCTCTGCACAGGTATCTCAGGACTGGTGGAAGAAGGGTGGTCCGAGGGGGACGGGGTGGTAGTGAACTCAGGTTCGGAGAGCGGGTCTTGGCTCTCCGAAACCGCCCTAGATGAATGGGGAGGAGTGCTTGATAGCGGTGCTGCTAGAGGCAACCTAAGGGATCTCCTTCCCATCATCGTGATGTGGGGATGATCGTGGATGAGATCTGGTAAACAAACAAGATGAGAAGTCAAACCCAATTTCACCTACTCAACACGAGCTGATGACCGGTAAAGGATCGGTCGTTAATCTTGTCAATTTTAAGTTAGGTGATAAAACAATCTTGCAGAGCGATTAAGCGAGCTGTTAGGAACCCGATGCTCCCAAGAGACTGGCCTAATCCCAAAGTTAGATCTTTCCCAGCCAGTACAAGTTGCGGACCGTTTACCAGCTACCTGATCAACCCGCTCTGTTAAGGACGTCACGGTCCGCTTTACCGGTTACCGGAGAGATCCTCACTGTAGAACGACTAACTCTAAGACCAGTAGTCTAACGGAAGTTCAGGTGTGGCTCTATCCTAGTGTTCGGGTCACTCTCTCACTCAAGCAAACCAAACAATGAGGGGGTGACTCTCCCCAAAATAAGTATTTTTAAAATGAGGTAGGTTTTAGGGTCAAGTTACTATTAGCAGTCCCAGATTTTATTGCTTTCACTTTTTTAGATTTTTAAGAAATAAACAACGCCTAACGAATTTTCCGATTTCCTTTTTGAATGATTAGAGTCCAAGAAACAGGGGAGGAATTCCAAAATGCCAATGCACGGTCAAAAACTATGATGCATGCAGAGATAGAAAACGTGTACCTTACTCCAGCACTCTACATGCAATATTATCCGCGTAAAAATTTAAAAACAGAAATAAAACTACCTAAATGATGCAACCAAAAATCCGAGCCCTAAGCAGCAATTCTACTCGAAAGAACGTTGAGTCAACCACTAATCTCCAATCCAAGAGTCCGGTCTCGGTCCTCCCCTCCTCCTCTCGACAAATCGAGTTCAGGAGCAGCGCTTGACAGGGTGGGCTGTGGCACGTAGGCTCGGAGGTAGTGGGAATTGACTATTTTATTAATCTTTTTATTGTTGGTCCAATTACCGTTCTATAGGTACAGGTAGATTTATTATGGTGTTTGGATCCTATTTATTACGTCACAGTCAAGAAGAAAATCCTGAGGCTAGGGGCTCGAAAATCGCGTGAATTAAAAAATAAAAAAATACGAGAAAACAAAAACCAGCGAAAAACAATGGTGAGGTCTCCCAAGTGCACCGGCACTTGGCGAAACAAACCCGAAAAATGTCCAAGTCCAATAGTCCAAAGTCTAAGTTATTACAAAAATATTATTCTCTCTCTCTCTCCCAAAAATAAAAAATTTCTTTTCTCTCTCTCTTCCTCCTGCGCGGGTCCTCTAGAAAGTAACTCCAACTCGTCCAAGCAGTACCTCGCACAAAAATCCAAGAGAGAATGTCAGAAAACAATTATAATATAGAGAGACAAAAATAGAAAAATGACTAAAAAGCCGTGCTCCCCGGCAACGGCGCCATTCTGATGACACAAAAACCGTACGCGATCGAGAGAGGTGTAAATAATGTCAAAATGTGTCGTCGTTCTCAACCACGGGATTCGGTCAACGAGAAAATTAATTAAAACCACTTGGAAAATATAAATCAATGAAACAAATGTAAGCGGTCTTTCGCTATTCTTTTTACTTGTTATAGCAACCAGGGTCGAACACAAGGAGCACGATTTAAAAACTAAGCAGTCAGATTTCAGAAAAGCTAATTTTTTAGTGGTTTTTGAATTTTATATTTTTTTGTATTTTTCGAATAAGCACAAAATGCACAAGTGATAAACACACACAAATTCTTTTTGGTATTTTTCAAAATAATCAAAGAAAAGAAAATGTTTTTTGTGATTTTATAAAAATGAAAATAGTAGAAAACAGAGCAAACAATGGACGATCAGGATTATTTTACAAGTTAAAAATCTTTTTAGTGCTCAAAAATCCTGAAATTATTTTTAAATAAAACTAGAAAGCGATTATCCTACAATTAGAGACTGAAATCACAATTTTTGGATTTTTCTATAATTTTCTACAATTTTTTTAAGATTTTTCTTATTTTGTAATTTTTTGGAGTTTTATATATGAAAAATGCACAAGCAATGATCAGAAAATAAAAGAGATCAAAACACAGCTACAGAAATTTTTGTGGAATTTTTAGACTATTTTGTGATTTTTTTATGAATTTTCAAAGTTCTAATAAAGAAAAAGACACTTTTTTGTTTTTTTAATATATCAAATAAAATCAAAATGTTTATGAAAAATTTATACAATGAAGTACACTACAGCAGGAGTATGCACTAATTTTTGCAAAATTTTTGGACTCATAAAAATATTTATTTCAATCTCGATAGCAAGCAAAGTTTAAGACTGGAGTACAGGGACTGAAAAATAATTATGAACATGTATTGTTTAAAAAGATAACAGAATTAAGTTGTGAGGGAGGAAATCAAAAATTACCCATTAAATCACATGCAAACATGTGTTGTGTGTTAAAAGAGGTATCTTTGCAATTTGGAACCACTCCAGAGGCTTGTCTGCAATTTATCCCTTTTTCTTTCTTTTAAAAATCAAAACCCTTTCTAGGGTTCCTGGAGCTTCTCTTTCGTTTCTTCAACAACAGGAGTGCTTGAGGGACGCCGCCGCCACCACCAAGATAGGCGCGCGGGAGGCAGATCCGCGCGCGGCGGAGGGCTGCAGGTGGTCGTTGGAGGCGCGCGGGGCGGCTGGGCCGCGCTCCGAGAAGAACGCGGGAGGAGGCGCGGCCTGGCGCTGGTGCCGGGCGGGGGTCGGAGGCGGCGTCGTACCGCGGCCTGGAGGGGGAGCAGGGGTCGCGAGGAAGGAGGGCAGAGGAGGGACCGCCTGCTGGTCACACGCGAACCGCCCGCGCAAAGGAGGGGCGAGAGATGGCACCTGGGCGGTGGAAGGGCACGCGCGGGCACGGGGCGCGCGGCGCCGCGTTCTGAGATGCGGTCGGCCGCACGACGTCGAGGGGGCTGGAGGTTCCGCGGCGGTTGGCCGTGCTCGCGTGGGCCTGGAGATGACGGGGCCTGCGCGGAGAGGCGGCGGCGGTTGCCGCGTGATGGGCGTGGGCGGCAGGGGTGGCAACCTGCTGCCCCCCTTTTCTTATTTTATTTTTTTTGTTTTTTTATATCCTGCAACAAATGTTAGTTAAAAAAATATTTTTTTATTATATTTTTTATGTTATTCTGTAAACATAAATGAAGAGGAAAATGTTTTTATTATTTTTTTAGCAGAAAATGTAAATAGAGTAAAAAAAGGGTTATGATTATTATTTTTTTATTATTTTTTTGTGACCTGCAAAACAACCGTTAGATACAAAACAAATATTTTTTTATTTTCTTTTTATTTTGTTTTTCTGCAAAATAATGATTAATGATAAAAAATAATTTTTTTTATTTTGTTATTTATTCTTGTACAACAAAGATTAGATAAAGTA
The DNA here is from genome assembly GCA_037367405.1 of Ottelia alismoides. NCBI lineage: Eukaryota > Viridiplantae > Streptophyta > Magnoliopsida > Alismatales > Hydrocharitaceae > Ottelia > Ottelia alismoides. Next base: position 176,148 of record JAZKJV010010050.1, on the reverse strand, counting down.
GAACGATAAATATTTTATTATTTTTTTAATTCCTCCTGCAAAAACGAAGGTAAGATGAACAGGAAAAATAGTTTTATGTAATCTTTTATTTTTATTTATGCACAATAATAGGAGGTGTGGATGGGGATCCGGCGGAAATGAGAGGGATGGATCCGAGGCTCCGACCACCGTGCGTGGTCGGAAGTGGATGATCGCGTGAGTTAGAAAATGAAATGTGGAGATCACGAGATGAGATGAAAACTCGGTGTCGGGCGGAAAATATGTGATGGATTTTTTAATGATAAGTTCTAAAGATTAACTATTTCTAAGCTAAAAACTAAGCCTACAATTAACCTAGGAAAAGACGGGAAATAAAGTGGATCTCACCTCGGGGATCAGACAAGCCATGATGGCCTCGACGAAGCACAAATCTCTGTCACCGACTGGATCGGAGGCTAGGAACCTCTTCAACAAGAAACCTCTCAGAAACCGGGCTCCTCTCCGCTAAAGATCGATCAAATGTCAATGAGGGAGGAGGAGCCCATTAAAAAGAGAGAAAAAATCAAAAAAAGGAAAATATTTACAAAAAAGGAAGGTGTTTATTGGGTTGATTAATAAAATAATTAAATTAATAAATAAATTAAATAATTAATTTCGAAATTCGAAATAAATAAATTAAATAAATAAATTAATTAATTGGAAATTAATTGGCCACCTTAATGGTGGCCATTAAAGGTATGCAATCAAATCTAATATATAAGGCATGTTATAAAATCAAATCAATCAAATAAAATCAAATAATTAAATAAAAAAATTTCAGAATTAATTTAAATTAATTAATTAATGTTAGGTAATCAAATTTTTTGATGGTTTTTATTTAAGGAAGTTAGTGGTATACATATATTATACACATATAATATAATGTACATAGGTGCAAATAAGGAAACAATTTTTATACAAGATTTTTTTAATTAATAATTTTTTTCTAATTTTTATTTTTATTGAAAACAATATTTATAATATATACATTATATATAAAAATATATATACAATAAATATATGGGTAAACTGCACAATATACCCCAGAAAACCGACTTTTTAACCGTAACTACAAAAAATACGAAACCATGGTCATTTGAAAGATAATTTAATTTATAGTATTATGGAAGTGAGTTTGGTTTGATTTGACTCGTATGGAGTCGGAATTGATGTTTCAATTATTGCTTTGCGGCTTTTTCTAGGTGTAATTATTTACTATATATACAATATTTTATTTTACAAATATTTTTATTATTTACAATATAGTTTTATTTACAACTTTTATTTACAAAAGTAAGTAGTTTAAGGTCAAATTATGTACAAATAAAATAATGTAAGTTTTATACAAATATACATGAAAAATATGTACAAGATATTTTTGGGATTTTCTGACAAACGACCCTATCTCCCTGATGAGCACCAAAACCCACTAAGACCCGGGTGAAGGTAATGAAACAAGGGTTGTTGCGACCCGGATCTCAGAGACGGTGTGTATCAAGAAAAATCGAACCGCGAAATGAGTCAAAAATCAAACAAGGCAAAACAAGCGGTCCTAGCTATGATATTAACCTGGTATAGCTCCCAGGGTCGAACACAAGGAGCACGGATTGGCCGTAGGCCTACGAAGTAGTGAAAATGAAATAAAAATAAAAGAAAATGTTTTTTAGAGGTTTTTATGAATTTTTATATTTTTTTTGATTTTCAAATTATAAAGAAAATAAAAGAAAGTAAAATCTAGGCAACTTCAACAATTTATTAAACACACCAAAAATAATGCAAAAATTAAGGAAAAATTGTTTTTGTGTTTTTTAAGTTTTTAAGTGTTTTTGGTTAATTTTTGATAATTTTCTAACGGGTAAATTATTTTCTAAAAATCAAACAGTGCTAAAAATGAAAGGTACTGTCCAGCAAGGCTTAAGACCCAAAAATAAAATATCTAAGGATCTTAAAAAGCCCTGGAGGTAATTTTCCTGTAATCTAGAAGGAATAAGGAAAATTTAGGCACCCTAATTATTGTTTTTGGATTTTTAAATTAATTATAATAATTTTTATGGGTTTTTAGGGGTTTTTCAATTTTTAAGGTTTTTAAGTGATGAAAAACAGCCAAAATTGGCTAGAAAATCAAACAACAAGCAAACAACAGTATCTAATTTTTTTATAATTTTTAGGGGTGTTTTTATATTTTTTTGGTATTTTTATATCTAGACAGTAACTAAAAAGGCTGTTTTTGAATTTTTAAAAATACTAAACGAAATCAGAAATGTCCTCAAAAATCACTGAAATTCCTACACCATGGCAGGAGCCATGTGTCAAAATCTCATTGGATTTGGAGGTGATTTGATATTTTATTCAAAAATAACAAGTGGGCACTGTGCACAGGGACGAATGTGCAAATACCCGGAAGTCTGGGGGCCTTGGTGCAAAATTCCCAGCAAGTCACGCGCGTGGCGCGTGGCTGGGGCACTCAGGGGCCTTTTGGTAATAAAAACCAAGTTTCTGGACCTTTTGGTAACTCGTACCAAAAGTCCAGGGGCTTGGATGCAAAAATCCCACTAAAATCCGCACATGCGCATAAACAACACTCACAGGGGCATAAATGCAATTACCAAAAAGTTATCATTCATTTCAGAACAACCCAGATCTACAGGATAAAAGATGTAAAAAGCCCAGCTAAACACGTGACGAAGCACGTGGTCACATACACACAGGGGCATACATGCAATTAACACTAAGCACAGGGTCCACGATGCAATTTACCCTACGTAAATAAAGTTCTAAAAATATTTACAGGACTAGAAATAAAACGACAAACTAAGAGGGGGCCCTAAGTAATTTACCCCTTTATTCGTCGACGGCCAGATGCGCGCCACGTGGAAGATCGGTCGGCTCTGGTGCGTTGGCGCTCTTCCTCTTCTTCTCTCGGGCCGAATCGACGCTCCAGAAGGAGCCACGTGGAGGATCGGACGGGTCAGGTCTCAGGTGGCTCCCTCTCTCTGCTCTACGGTCCTGATCAGCCCCTCCAGGTGATCGACGGTAGCTGCTCCACGATGAACGGACGGCTGGGATTAAAACTGGAGCGGAGGAGCTATCGGACGGTGCTGGAGGCTCCTCGAAGAACAGGTGGCCGGCGAGGTTCGCCGGCCTCGTGCACGAGCTTGGGACCTCCTCAGCTGCCTCTGAAGATCGGAGCAGGTCCGCCTTGGTATGCCGCAGCTGTGGGTGCTATCCGATGGCCCAACCGAGCCCTGGAGGGGCTCCGGCGAGGCTGGCGGCGCGAAGGAGCTGGCTCGAATGTAAGGGGGTCTCAGACAACTCCCTTTGGACCTGCAAAGCAAACCAACAGCTTCGCGGGTCGAGGGCAAAGTGCCTCGACCCAAAGAAGTGAAGTGGGGGTGATCGGTGCGGCGGGGCGAAGGAGCTCCGGCGAGCGACAGGTGGTGGAGCTCGACTCCCAGCTCCGGGGCGAGCTGGGTTGAGTGGGAGTGCGAAGAACGTGCGTGAGGAAGTGGCGAAGGTGATGGGGTGCTCCGATGATCGAGATATTAAGCGAGATGGCCGGAATCAGGGAAGCACGTCGGAGAGTGGATTTGGGCGAAATCTGAAATTACACTAAATGGCGGAGCGAAATGGATACCTGGATGATGCGGGAGACTGGGCTGGAGCTTAGCTAGCTCCTGGTCCTTGCCTCAAGGGTCGTCAACGCCCGAGGCTCGAGCTCCGGTCAGACGTCGGAGCACGGCGGCGCAAGGCAGCCGGATCGATGGTCCAAGCACCTCCTCCTCGCTGCGACACCGGTGGATGCAAGCTGTCACCTTGCTGGTTGCGATGGAGCTCACTGGAGAGAGAATGGGGAGCCAAAGATGGAATGAGAGTGCGGCGGAGCTCGGAATATATATGCGTGCAGGTCCGGAAAGGAGGTGGCGGGTAGGGTGAGCTGATGCGCGGATCTCGAGGCCAAAGCTCCGGCGCGCTTCTCGGATGTGACATGGTCATTGCGGACCCGGATTTGGGGTGGATGGAAATCGGGTCATCAAGAGAAAAATCCGAGAAGGCGGGTCGAATGAACAGACCCGGGCTCTGGTGGTCCTGGGGGAGGTGTTGACCGGGGGTCAACAATCCCCCGTGGACCAATCAGAGCCCGCCAATTATTGAAATTTTACTTGATTTTTTTGGGCCTTAAATGGCCGAATTTTCAAAAACTTAAAACATGAAAAATGTTTGTTTTAATTTTTTCTATTTTTTTGTGATTTTTAATTAATTTTTGGAAATTAAAAATAAGGTATATACATAGTAGCTATACATAGGTATATATACACTATATTGATTTTTGATTTTTGATTTTTAATTAGTTATTTTTATACATTTTTATTCCCATTTTATATTTTATTTATTTATAAGATAAAATGAGGAATAAAAGGCTATTTTTATTTTATTTTTATTGTTTATATACATAGGGGAAATAATTATTTATGCACAATTATATACATGGTATATATATACAAGATATTTTTGTATTTTTAATTTTGTAATTTTTATTTGATTTTTGTTTTAATTCTTTTTATTTATTTTATGTACAATATATACCATAAAATATTTACAAAAAGTTTTGGAAACAAATAGCTTTATTTACAAGGTGAAATAAGGTAAGGGAGGTGGTCTATGTACATGGTGAAAGGTTCTTTTTGGTATTTTTGATTTTTAGATGTTTATCTTGTTTTTAATAGTTCCTAAGTATATACAAAATATATACAAGCATATTTTTGGTTGAGGAAAATATTATTTAATTGATTTACATAAATATTTACACATGAGCTCCTATCTCCCTCTACTTGTGGCTTTTATGCGGTCAGGCCCATGCTGAGCCCTCCCTTGGGTTAGGTTGCTCAATATTTATTCTAAATATTTCCCTCTTTTTCTTTTTATTCTTTATTCTTTTATTTTTGCACAAAAACATGCTAATTATTTATTTTTACAAAAATGCATGCTTTTGCTAACTTTTCCTATTTACACATATCTACATGCATTTGCATAGGTTTTTGTAGCTAAAATATAAGAATAAAGAGTGATGAATGGGTATTCATCACCCCCCTATACTATACTTTTCTAGTCCCTTAGCAAACACTTATTTGAAAAAGAAGTGCAAAAGAAAGAAAAAGAAAAAGAAAAAGAGAATGTACATGGATCAAGGTTGATTATTAAACTTGCCTTCATTAAATTGAGGTATGGAGCTTAATCAGATCTTTGGATTATTGATGTGTCGGAACCTTATTCAGACTTAAGCTTAAAACCTAACAGCCTCCAAGTTCCACTATTCTATAACCAAGACTCCTCAATGCTCCAGATCAGAACAAGTCATCAACTACAAACCCTGAAGACCATGAATCTTTTCTTGTCCTGTGAAAGTGAGGTCTAAGCTCTCCACCTCAGAAATGGCAACTTGACAACCCTCCCCAACAAGGTAACTCTATGACCTCAATCTGGCCACTCTTTCCTCGAGGAGCGGGGTATTCCCTTCTAAGTTCAAGTACAACCGGCTCAAGAAGAGGGGGAAGAAGAGAATGGGTCAAGGCCAGTGTAGCCAAGTACCCTTGGGAGCTTGACCAGTGTAGCCAAGTCTCCCTGCTGCAAGCTACAACAGGTGGATCATGAAACCAAGCTTTGCTTATTGCACTTATATACATACTCCGGTGGGATTATCATTTTCTCTCAGACCCACCATTTTTTTGGAGTTCTTTTCTTTTTCACATTTTTTTTTTCGAGTGCATCTATACAACATGTACATGTGCAGCATATATACAAGGAGTTTTTCCTCTTGAGCCAGTAGACTATCCCTCTTTTGAAGCTTTATTGCAACCCACAACTCCCGTCGTTAGACTTCATGGCGACCAGACCAAGTTGAGACGCACTTCCTTCACTAAATGAAGAAGAGAGGTTCCGCCTAGAAGTACTACCCTCATATGCTACCCCAAGTCAAGGAAGACTGCCTCCTCACCATCTCATCCGTAGAGAGCTCGGTGCATAGTGCGGTTGTCCAAGTAAAGCCATAATCTATATGAGTCATGTGTTGTTGTTAAGTTCTCTACTTAGGCTCATTGAGATGACATGTGATCATAGCCTAGTGGACTCAAAGAATTAAGTCACCATGGACCTGAAAAGCCTTAAACCTAAGCCCTATAAGGTTCCTCTTAGAGTTAGGTGGATTAAGATCTTAATCAAGCTCCATTTCTCAATTTGAATTCCAGGCTAGTTTAAATGTCAACTATCATCCAAGGAAAACTATATACATATGTACAAAAAGATGCATATTTACACAAATTTTACAATCATGCAAAATTTTTAAAAAATGTTTTGAAATCATGAATGATGATGCATGAAGTGCAAGTTTTGCAAAAAGATATTTACACACATTTACACAAGATTTTTGCAAACTTTTGATTTTCAAAACATTTTGGAAAAATTTTGTACTATATACATAATTTTGATACAGAAAATATTTACACAAGATTTACACACAAAAGTTTTTTTGAAATCATTTTTACAAAAATAATTTGTACACTAGCTATGTATGTGCAAAATAAAAGAAGATTATGTACATGAAAATTTTTAATTTTTGTGGTTTTTAGCCATTTTTATTTATTAACACACTCACACAAAGTACGAGTTATGGCTAAAGTATATATGAAATATATACACACCCCCCTATACTTAGCTCGAACGATGTCCTCAGAGTCAAGAGCGATGAAGAAGACATAACTCGTGCTATGTGTAGGGAAGTGAAAAGAAAAGCTATACAAAAGGAGAATGAATTATCAAGTGAAGAGGGACTCGGGTCTTCCCCCTATACTTAGGATCAAGTAATCCTAAGTATAGCAGGCTGTACACGAAGGGAAAACCGAGTGGAGAATGTACAGGGTCTACCCCCCCTATACTTAGGGTAAAATATCCCTAAGTATAGGCAGCAAAACAAGGTAGACAGAAACAAAAGAAATACCCAAAATGTCTCACATCCCCCCTATACTTACTGTAAAGTACACCCTAAGTATAGCGTAATCATAAGATGAAGAAAGGGATGTGGGACTAAGGAATGTGATGATATGGACATCTGGATCTATGTACAGCGGAGGATCAGTAAAGCTCAGGCGTGAGATGCATTAGATGTGAGTCAAAGACCACATCTCACGCAAAATGAATAGGGGCAATATCAACGACCCGCGGCTCATGATCTAGAAATGGCTTGAGCCGCTGGCCGTTCACTCGGAAGGTACTCTCAGAAGACAACTCGGATATGTCGATGCTACCGTTGTCGTGTACCTTCCGAACCAGATAAGGTCCTTTCCATTTGCTCTGTAGCTTCCCTGGAAATAATCTAAGCCTCGCATCAAACAGCCATACTCTCTGTCCAATCTCAAAATGCTTGTGGCTGATATGAGAATCATGCCACTCCTTGACTCTCTCCTTATAATGTAGGCTGCTTGAGAAGGCTGAATCTCTAAGCTCCTCCAGGGCAGCTAGCTCTGCCCTCCTCTGGTCTCCTATACCATCTGGATCCATCAGAATGTCTGTAACTGCCCAAAGTGACTTGTGCCTCAGCTCAACTGGTAGGTGACAGGGTTTGCCATACACGAGGCGAAAGGGAGATGTGCCCAAAGGCGTCTTGAAAGACGTCCTATATGCCCACAAGACCGAGTCCAATAGCTGTGACCAATCCTTTCGGTCAGGGCGGACGACTTTCTGCAGAATAGTTTTGATCTCCCTATTCGACACTTCGGCTAGACCATTCGTCTGTGGATGGTATGGTGTAGCAACACGATGGTCTATGCCAAACTCGGTAGTAAGTGCCTTCACCTGGTCGTTGATGAAGTGAGATCCCCAATCAGAAATGAGAACTCGTGGAACCCCGAACCGCGTAATGATGTGCTTCCTCAAAAATCTGCAAACTGTCCTCGCATCAGCGGCTCGGGCGGGGATAGCCTCCACCCAACGACTCACATAATCGACGGCCAACAGAATGTACTCAAATCCCTGACTCTTAGGGAATGGACCCATGAAATCGATGCCCCATGCGTCAAAAACCTCACAGAAGTGAATGGGCTGCATCGGCATCATATCACGCTGTCCACAAGTGCCCATCCTCTGACAGTCAGTACACCTCTTTACGAACTCATCTGAGTCCTTGAAGAGGGTAGGCCACCACAAACCGGATTGGAGCACTTTCTGTGCCGTTCTCCTCCCAGAATGATGTCCCCCTGCCTCAAGCTTGTGGCAGTAAGTGAGGACGCTATGGTGTTCCTCCTGAGGAATACACCGACGCCAGACGCTATCCCCTCCCTCGTGGTAAAGGATGGGATCCTCCCAATGGTAAGACTTGGCCTTCGCAAGGAAGGTCTCAAGCCTCTGCCTGGGCCAATCTTGTGGGACTTTCCCAACAACGAGAAAGTTCACAATATCGGCGTACCATGGGAGTGAGGCGATAGCAAGGATCGCCTCATCTGGGAAGGTATCTCGGATAGGATCAATCTGCTCTGACTCCTCAGGCTGCTCTAACCGGGAAAGGTGATCCGCCACCACATTCTTGACTCCAGGCTTATCCTTGATCTCAATGTCGAACTCCTGGAGTAGAAGGATCCATCTAGTCAGTCTGGCCTTGGCATCCTTCTTTGCCATGAGGTACCTGATGGCGGTGTGATCTGTGTACAAAGTCACTCGGGATCCAATGATATACGATCTGAACTTATCCAGGGCAAACACTACTGCTAGCATCTCCTTCTCTGTGACCGTATAATTCCGCTGGGCGGAATCCAATGTGCGGCTAGCATAGTGTATCGCAAATGGCACTCCATCCCTCCTCTGTCCCAGCACTGCCCCTACGGCAAAATCGGAGGCGTCCATCATGATCTCAAATGGGAGAGACCAATCAGGTGGCTGGAGGACAGGAGCCTCAATCACACATCTCTGGAGAGTAGCAAACGACGAAAGACACTTGTCATCGACAAGGAACTCGGTGTCTTTCGTCAAGAGGTCAGTCAACGGTCGGGCAATCCTGCTAAAATCCTGAATAAATCTCCTGTAGAATCCAACGTGCCCCAGAAATGACCATAACTGCCTCAGATTGGACGGCGGTGTGAGTTTTCTAATGACAACGACCTTGGCTGGATCAACCTCCATGCCCCTGTTGGAGATGATGTGGCCAAGCACCGTCCCTTGAGTCACCATGAAGTGACTCTTCTCCCAAGATAGCACCAAGTGATACTCAATACATCGCTGGAGTACTCGATCTAGGCAGTCAAGACAAGAATCAAATCCGTCGCCGTAGATCGAGAAATCATCCATGAAGACCTCAAGGCACTCCCCTACCATGTCCGAAAAGATCGACAGCATGCACCTCTGGAAAGTCGCAGGGGCGTTGCATAGCCCGAATGGCATGCGTCGAAAAGCGTATGTGCCGAAGGGACAGGTAAAGGTGGTCTTCTCCTGATCCTCAGGAGCGATGGCCACTTGGTTGTAGCCCGAGTACCCATCCAGGAAGCAATAATGGCTCTTCCCTGCCAGTCTCTCAATGATCTGGTTAATAAAAGGCAGGGGGAAATGGTCCTTCTTGGTGGCTTGGTTGAGTCTCCTGTAGTCAACACAAACCCTCCAAGAGGTGGGTACCCGTGTAGCAATCTCCTCCCCCGACTCACTGATCACAGTCGTGATGCCCGTCTTCTTGGGCACCACATGCAAGGGGCTGACCCACTTGGAGTCGGAAATGGGATAAATAAAACCTGCACCCCACCACTTCGATATTTCCTTCATGACAACCTCTCTCAGGTTGGGGTTCAGACGCCGCTGGAACTCACGCGACGGCTTCGCCCCATCCTCGAGATAGATGTGGTGGGAGCACACTGATGGACTAATCCCATGGAGATCTGCTACGCTCCATCCGATCGCCTTGCGGTTCTTTTCAAGAACCCCCATCAAACGGGATTCCTGCTCTCCAGTCAACTCAGCGGAGATGATGACTGGGTACATCTCAGGATCGCCCGCAAGGAATCGATACTTCAGCGAAGTAGGGAGCGGCTTCAGCTCTGGAATGCTGGGTGCCGGCAAATCTGGCTGTGGAAGAAACTGAGTGAATGCTGCAAGGTCTGCCAAATCTGCCTGGGAAAGTGAAAGTGTACTCTCGCAAACTGGGTCGGGAGAAGGCGGCTCAACTGCACTGTCTCTGCTCTGCTCTGCCTCTACCTCCTCCTCTGTAGGCTCGGGTGGACTCAGGTCTGGCATCTGATCATAACAATCGGCCCAATCAGACTCTGAATCCGAGGGATCTATATCAGAATCGGTGGCATCAGTACCACCGGAAAACAAGGTGGCCTCAGCACCACCATCACTAATCACCGTGCTGCGATCGAGAACCGGCTCTGCTGTCGCGACTGTATCCGAACCCAGGTCTGTGCTCTCCAGACTCTCCTCTGCTGTCATCCCTGCATCAGCTGTATCTGAAAGTGAGAGGGTAGTCTGTGACTCAAGGTCTGCCCAAGCTGCCTCGTCATCTGTGATCACAAAATCACAGTCCTGGTGGATGTCTGGCTCTGCGTCTGTCAGTTGCTCTGAGTCGGTGCTGGCATCTGAGCGGGATCTAGATCTGGCTCTGTAGTCCTCGACCGTCTCTATTTGTATACTCTCGCCCTGGACGCGAAAGTACACCTTCCCGCTATCATGATCAGTCACCGCCTTGGCTGTGGCCAAGAACGGACGACCAAGGATGATGGGGGTATCGGCCACTGATTCAGGGATCTCCATGTCCAACACTACGAAGTCCACGGGAATTTCAGACCCTGAATAGTGACGATAACGTCTCGTAGCAACCCCTTCGGCCTCTTGACAGATCGATCAGCGAACTGAAGGACTGTCCTGCTCTGTCGAAGAGTGCCCAACTCGAAGCGGTCGAGAAGGGCTGCCGGAAGTAGGTTGATCGACGATCCGCTATCTAGAAGAGTACGGTCGAACCACTGCTCTCTGATCTGGCATCTGACATACGGGGCCCCTGCATCTGGCCTCTTGGCTGGCAGTCGGTTCTGAATCGCAAAGCACGTGGCTTTGGTCAGCACATGGATTTCTGAAGTGTGGTTCCTCCTCCTCCTTCTAACTGTAGTCCTCTCTCTCAAAAATCTCTGGAGAAGGGGGATGTGCTGCAAAGCCTCCTGGAGGGTCAGCTGAATGTGAAAGCGATCTATCATGCTCTGGCTGAACTCCTCAAACTCTCTCTTTTTTGAATCATTTTTCTTCCCCTTCCCCATCTGAAGGGCTCTAGGGAAGGGGATCACTGGGTCCTTCTCAGATGAAGGACTAGGAAAAGATCTACGCGGTTCAAGGACCGGATCCACACATACATCATGCACCACAGTGGGACCAAAAGAATGTAAACCTTTTCCTTTATTCATCACAGAATCCTGAGAAACATGACCATGAGGAAAAACAACATCAGATCTCTCTCTACAAACACCGGTGGCCTCAGTACCACCACGGATGGGCTGCTCTGCTGCTGCTGCTGAAGGTAAACGTTGAGCGGCATCAGTACCGCTCACTGGCTCGGCTGCTGCTGGGGTGGCGTCAGTACCACCTCCTAGATCTGGTGAAGTGGCGGCTTCAGTACCGCCGGTGGGATCAGCATCTCTGGTGGCCTCAGTACCACCGTCATCATCTGGAGCGGCCTCAGTACCGCTCTCCTCCTCCTCCTGGGGCGCCTCTGGATGGTGCTCAGCTGAGGCGTCGCCGCCGGCTGGGGTCCTACCGCTCCTAAGCGTGGCAAAATCAACATCAAACAGATCTGAAGAAGTATCATCAAATGGATCGCTAGGAGTGGCTAACTCAGTATGTACTACCTGCTCAGACTTCCGCTTCAGGTTGTTCGGATTGGGCTCTATCTGTGCAGGTATGGCGGCCTTCCCTCTCACCAAGTCCCGCATCTCCTGGCGGAACTCATCCATCTCCCGTCTGAAGGTCGCCTGCTGGTCCGTGAGGAGGCGGGCGATGTCGTCCAAGGCGGGGCTCTCGTGGGAGCCCGACGGGTAACCTCTCTGTGGGTGAGGCTGCTGGTACTGCTGTGGGTGAGAGGGGTAGGACGGAGGGTGCTGCTGGTGCTGGTATCCCGGGTGAGCATGCTGCTCACGCCTCCAAGACTGTCCCTGCTGATAGGGACGAGGACCGTAGGACGACTGCTGCTGGTAGGCTGGGGGTTGCTGCTGCGGCTGCTGGTGATGGTCTCTCGGCTGGGAGTACTGCCCTCCCTGACCTGACGGCTGCTGCTGGGGCTGGGCACCACCACTCCCCCACCTGAATCCGGGATGATCTCGTCGGATCCCAGGCTGGGGACGGTCGTACCAGATCCCGTTGACATCCATCAAGGGCTCTGCATCCAAGGGGGCTGGGGGTAGCACTGCCAACGGCTGGTCCGGCTGGTAGACCACCATCTGCATCTCTGGAGATGGTGGGGACTGGTAGGTGTGCTGCGGCTGCTGGTACGGCTCCGCCTGTACAAGGTGAACCTGTCTAGGCTGCGCTGGGACGCTGGAGCGCTGGGACGAGCTGCTGCTGCTGCCGGAGTCGCCTCGCGACTGAAGATGGGGCTGAGAAGCCGTCTGTGTCTCCTGGAGACACATGAGCTGTGTCTTTAGGTCGCTCAAGACCTGTGCCATCTGATCCATCTGTGCTATGCTCTGGCACTGCTTCTTCTCTATCAGCTCCATGCGATCCAGCTTCTCGCTGATGATGCCCATGTCTGCAGCTGACGACTCTGCCTGTGCTGCTGCTGCTGCAGACGAACTGGCTGGACCTGCATCTACCCGTGCTATCCTCTGGTACTGCACGGGTCCTGGCTGAAGTGGCTGGGTCTTCTGCGTGTAGAGCCGGGTCTGGGACATGACCATGTAGTTCTCTGCCATCTCCTCAAAAATCGCCCAGACCTGGTCATGGTCCTTGGCGAAGTAGGACCCACCACAAGAAGCGTTCACCAGGCCCTGTAGCTCTGGTGACAACCCACTGAAAAAGCTCTGAACTAAGTTCAGCTTCGTGATATCATGGTGTGGGCATCTGTCCAAAAGCTCTCTAAACCTCTCCCAAGCCTCGTGGAACTGCTCGTTGGGGAACATGGAGAAGTTGCTGATCAGGGCCCTTGCTGCGTTCGTCCGCCCGAGTGGATAGTACTTGTTCAAGTACTCGGTGCGGAGCTGCTCCCAGGTGTAGACGAATCTCCCCATGTGTTTCAGCCAGGTGGCTGCTCTGTCTGCTAGGGAGAATGGGAAAGCAATCATCCGTATGGTATCCTGGTCCACATGCCTGTCGTGGACAGTACTGCAAATCATCAAGAACTCCTGTAGGTGGAGGTGGGGCTCCTCTGTAGCCAGTCCGTGAAACCGCGGAAGCATCTGCAAGGTGTTCGGAGGGAACTTGAAGTCCCCCACGATAGCCGGAACCACCACCCAATGGTGCATCAGTGTAGAGCCGGGATTGTGTAAATCCCTCATCGGTCTAGGTGGTCCTGCTCCTCCTGCGGCTGCTGCCGCTGCGGCGGCGGCCGCGGCTGCTGCTGCTGCGGCTGCGGCTCGTGCCTGTGCCTGTGCCTCATCGGGCTCCTCGGGCTCGCTCTGTGCATCTCTCTCTGCTCTGAGCCTCTCCATCTCGCGCCTCATCTCTATCATAAAAGCTCCCTGATCGCGGAGCTGCTGCTGGACTGTCTCTAACTGTGCGATCAGGGTGGAGTTGATCGCTCCCTGGTCTAGTACAAAGTGCTCTGGTCTGCGGGAGTGATCGTCAGAACTGCCGGCCATCGCGACGTCTGCAAAATCGAAGGAGCCCAACTCAGGTGCTGTCAAATGAATAAGTCTCTCCTCGGGCTCAGGTCTCTCAGGTAAGTCAGAAAGGGGGTCGAGGGGGAACAGGGTGGAGTCATACTCGGGCTCGGAGAGCGGGTCTGAGCTCTCGCGAGCCAACCTAGATGATGTGGTAGACGCGCCCGAAAGCGGTGCAGCCAGAGGCTGCCTAAGAGATCGTCTACCCATCATCTTGATCTGGCGAGTAGGGCGGATGAGATCTGGAAAAATTACGATCAGAAAACAAACCCCCCGGTTCACCAATGCAACGCGAGCTGAAGACCGTGAAAGTTCGGTCAAATTATCTTGTCTATTTTATTTTGGTGAACAATCAAAATAGCAGAGCGATTACGTGACCTGTTAGGATATCCGCTGCTAACCCAAGAGACTGGCCCGCACGGATGAGTCGGTAATCAGTCGGGTTTCGCAACGGGGGGCTCTACCTAGTGTTCGGGGTCACTCTCTCGCACAAGCAAACCAAACAATGAGGGGGTTGCTCTCCCCAAGACACAATTTTTAGGGTGAGCGAGTTTTAAGATCAATAATTTTAAACAGTCCCAATTTTATGGTTTTTCTTTTTAGGTATTTTTCAAGCAAACAAAATCGCCTAACGAATTTTTCGGTTCTCCTGATATTAAGTCCAAAAACGGGGGAGAAGACGAAAAAGCCGATGCACGTGAAATCAATGATGCATGCTGAGTAAGAAATGCGTACCTGCCGCCAGCACTCTACATGCAAAATGATCCGCGCATAAAATAAAGACAGAAAATAAACTAAGCTATATGATGCAACGGTAAAAATCGGCCTTAGACAAGCAACTTCTATTGATCGTGAAGAACAATAGTTAGTTAACCGAATCGAGTCCGGAGTCCGATCTTGGGGGTCACTCGGTGCCCGCCACAACGGGTCCTGCCAGCGCTGTATGTGACTCCTAACGGCACGTGGTCTCAAATCCAATTAAACTAACTTTTTTAGTGAATTTTAGTAAGGTCCAATTACGTTCTATAGGAACAGATATTCTATTAAGTGTTGGGCCTTAGAAATCTTACGTCACAATCAACAAAAAATCCTATGTCTAGGGGCTTGAGCAAAACCGCGAAAAATCCGGAAAATGACAGTAAGAAATAAAAAGAAAACCGCGAGAAAAGCCGCGTAAAAACCGCAGGTCCTAATGGGTCCCCCGAGCACGCCGGTGCTCGGCGAAACAGACCCGCTACGATCTAAGTCTAACAGTCCAAGTCCACAGTTAGAGGCCTGTATTATTACAATTAATAATAAATGAATGAATAAAACTATCCTACTGCCTCACTCCACTCAACTCTCTCCTCTCGCTCTCTCCTGCGGCTTCGTAGAGAAGGAAGCCGCCTCCGAGTCTCGCGGCTGCACCGGCTCCTCGAAAGTTGCCTCCGCGGTCCTCGGGCCCTCGCAAGAAAAGAAAGAAAGTGGTCAGACCAATAAAATAATCAAATAATAAATGAAGAATAAAAATGAGGATATATGTGCAAAAATGGAAATAAAATAACCACACAAAAAAAAAAACAAAAATAAAAAGAAAAGAAAATCAAAATAAAACAAAATAAAACAAAAAGAAAATAAATACAAAAGCCGCGAAAAGCCGCGAGCTCCGAAGAGCCGCTAAAAACCGCGAAAACAAAAACGAAAAATAAAAACACTACTAAGCCGTGCTCCCCGGCAACGACGCCATTCTGATGAGCACCAAAACCCACTAAGACCCGGGTGAAGGTAATGAAACAAGGGTCGTTGCGACCCGGATCTCAGAGACGGTGTGTATCAAGAAAAATCGAACCGCGAAATGAGTCAAAAATCAAACAAGGCAAAACAAGCGGTCCTAGCTATGATATTAACCTGGTATAGCTCCCAGGGTCGAACACAAGGAGCACGGATTGGCCGTAGGCCTACGAAGTAGTGAAAATGAAATAAAAATAAAAGAAAATGTTTTTTAGAGGTTTTTATGAATTTTTATATTTTTTTGATTTTCAAATTATAAAGAAAATAAAAGAAAGTAAAATCTAGGCAACTTCAACAATTTATTAAACACACCAAAAATAATGCAAAAATTAAGGAAAAATTGTTTTTGTGTTTTTTAAGTTTTTAAGTGTTTTTGGTTAATTTTTGATAATTTTCTAACGGGTAAATTATTTTCTAAAAATCAAACAGTGCTAAAAATGAAAGGTACTGTCCAGCAAGGCTTAAGACCCAAAAATAAAATATCTAAGGATCTTAAAAAGCCCTGGAGGTAATTTTCCTGTAATCTAGAAGGAATAAGGAAAATTTAGGCACCCTAATTATTGTTTTTGGATTTTTAAATTAATTATTATAATTTTTATGGGTTTTTAGGGGTTTTTCAATTTTAAGGTTTTTAAGTGATGAAAAATAGCCAAAATTGGCTAGAAAATCAAACAACAAGCAAACAACAGTATCTAATTTTTTTATAATTTTTAGGGGTGTTTTTATATTTTTTTGGTATTTTTATATCTAGACAGTAACTAAAAAGGCTGTTTTTGAATTTTTAAAAATACTAAACGAAATCAGAAATGTCCTCAAAAATCACTGAAATTCCTACACCATGGCAGGAACCATGTGTCAAAATCTCATTGGATTTGGAGGTGATTTGATATTTTATTCAAAAATAACAAGTGGGCACTGTGCACAGGGACGAATGTGCAAATACCCGGAAGTCTGGGGGCCTTGGTGCAAAATTCCCAGCAAGTCACGCGCGTGGCGCGTGGTTGGGGCACTCAGGGGCCTTTTGGTAATAAAAACCAAGTTTCTGGACCTTTTGGTAACTCGTACCAAAAGTCCAGGGGCTTGGATGCAAAAAATCCCACTAAAATCCGCACATGCGCATAAACAACACTCACAGGGGCATAAATGCAATTACCAAAAAGTTATCATTCATTTCAGAACAACCCAGATCTACAGGATAAAAGATGTAAAAAGCCCAGCTAAACACGTGACGAAGCACGTGGTCACATACACACAGGGGCATACATGCAATTAACACTAAGCACAGGGTCCACGATGCAATTTACCCTACGTAAATAAAGTTCTAAAAATATTTACAGGACTAGAAATAAAACGACAAACTAAGAGGGGGCCCTAAGTAATTTACCCCTTTATTCGTCGACGGCCAGATGCGCGCCACGTGGAAGATCGGTCGGCTCTGGTGCGTTGGCGCTCTTCCTCTTCTTCTCTCGGGCCGAATCGACGCTCCAGAAGGAGCCCACGTGGAGGATCGGACGGGTCAGGTCTCAGGTGGCTCCCTCTCTCTGCTCTACGGTCCTGATCAGCCCCTCCAGGTGATCGACGGTAGCTGCTCCACGATGAACGGACGGCTGGGATTAAAACTGGAGCGGAGGAGCTATCGGACGGTGCTGGAGGCTCCTCGAAGAACAGGTGGCCGGCGAGGTTCGCCGGCCTCGTGCACGAGCTTGGGACCTCCTCAGCTGCCTCTGAAGATCGGAGCAGGTCCGCCTTGGTATGCCGCAGCTGTGGGTGCTATCCGATGGCCCAACCGAGCCCTGGAGGGGCTCCGGCGAGGCTGGCGGCGCGAAGGAGCTGGCTGGAATGTAAGGGGGTCTCAGACGACTCCCTTTGGACCTGCAAAGCAAACCAACAGCTTCGCGGGTCGAGGGCAAAGTGCCTCGACCCAAAGAAGCGAAGTGGGGGTGATCGGTGCGGCGGGGCGAAGGAGCTCCGGCGAGCGACAGGTGGTGGAGCTCGACTCCCAACTCCGGGGCGAGCTGGGTTGAGTGGGAGTGCGAAGAACGTGCGTGAGGAAGTGGCGAAGGTGATGGGGTGCTCCGATGATCGAGATATTAAGCGAGATGGCCGGAATCAGGGAAGCACGTCGGAGAGTGGATTTGGGCGAAATCTGAAATTACACTAAATGGCGGAGCGAAATGGATACCTGGATGATGCGGGAGACTGGGGCTGGAGCTTAGCTAGCTCCTGGTCCTTGCCTCAAGGGTCGTCAACGCCCGAGGCTCGAGCTCCGGTCAGACGTCGGAGCACGGCGACGCAAGGCAGCCGGATCGATGGTCCAAGCACCTCCTCCTCGCTGCGACACCGGTGGATGCAAGTTGTCACCTTGCTGGTTGCGATGGAGCTCACTGGAGAGAGAATGGGGGAGCCAAAGATGGAATGAGAGTGCGGCGGAGCTCGGAATATATATGCGTGCAGGTCCGGAAAGGAGGTGGCGGGTAGGGTGAGCTGATGCGCGGATCTCGAGGCCAAAGCTCCGGCGCGCTTCTCGGATGTGACATGGTCATTGCGGACCCGGATTTGGGGTGGATGGAAATCGGGTCATCAAGAGAAAAATCCGAGAAGGCAGGTCGAATGAACAGACCCGGGCTCTGGTGGTCCTGGGGGAGGTGTTGACCGGGGGTCAACAATCCCCCGTGGACCAATCAGAGCCCGCCAATTATTGAAATTTTACTTGATTTTTTTGGGGCCTTAAATGGCCGAATTTTCAAAAACTTAAAACATGAAAAATGTTTGTTTTAATTTTTTCTATTTTTTTGTGATTTTTAATTAATTTTTGGAAATTAAAAATAAGGTATATACATAGTAGCTATACATAGGTATATATACACTATATTGATTTTTGATTTTTGATTTTTAATTAGTTATTTTTATACATTTTTATTCCCATTTTATATTTTATTTATTTATAAGATAAAATGAGGAATAAAAGGTTATTTTTATTTTATTTTTATTGTTTATATACATAGGGGAAATAATTATTTATGCACAATTATATACATATGTTCATATGTAATCTTAATGAGCCTAATTAGAACACTTAACAACGCACGCATGACTCTTATAGACAATGGCTTTACTTGGACCAACACATTACACATAGCTCCACATGGATGAGGTGATGATGAGGCAGGATTCTTTGGCTTGGAGTAGCATACGAGGGTAGTACTTCTAGGTGGAACCTCTCATCTTACTTTAGGGAGGGATGTGCATATCAACCTATTCTAGTAGAATTGAGGTCTAAAGACAGGAGTTGTGGGTTGCAATAATGCTTCAAAAGAGGGATGGTCTACTGGCTCAAAAAAACTCCTTATGTATATGCTACAACTTGTAGATTGTTGTACATGTGCACATAAAAAATTGTGCAAAATCAAGAAAAACTCCAAAAAAATGGACAGGCCTGATTGAAAATAAAATGGCTGCCGGAGTATATATAGTCAATAAAGCAAAGCTTATGTATCACACATTCTCGTCTCATGAAGCTTGCAGCGGGAGACTTATCTACAATAGTTAGGCTCGCAGGGATATGTGACTACAATGATCATGATTCATTCTCTTCTTTCCCCTCTTCTTGAGCTGGTTCAACTTGAACTTAGAAGGGAATACCCTGCTCCTCGTGGAAAGAGCTGTTGGACTAGGGAATTAGAGTTACCTTGTTGAGGGAGCTATTTCTTTGTCATTTCTAAGATGGGGAGCTACATATCACTTACACAGTACAAGGAAAGATGCATAGTCATTAGAGTTTGCGTATATAGACTTGTTCTGGTCTGGTTTATTGAGGAGTCGCGACCATAAACTGGTGGAACTTAGAGGCTGTGGAGTCTCAAAACTTATTTCCCAATAAGGTTCCGGCAAATTAAATCCAAAGGTCTGACTGAGCTCCATACTTCAATTTAATAAAGATAAGTTTAATAATCAACCTTGATTTTCTTTCCTTTTCTTTTCTTTTTCTTTTCACTTCTTTTTCAAACAAGTGTATTCTAAGGAACTAGCAAAGGTAAAGTATAGGGGGTGATGAATCCATGATTCTCACTCTTTATTCTTTTATTTGAGCTCTTTTTCTTGGCAAAACATATTGTGAATACCTGTAAATACAATAACTTAGCAAATTACATGCTTGTGTCAATATTTTATGATTAGCGTATTTTGTGAAAAATAAAAGAATAAAGAAAAAGAAAAAGAATGATGTATTTAGAATAAATACAGAGTGATCGAAACCTCAAGAGAAGGTCAAGTCTTGACCTGATCGTAAAATAAAATAACTAGAGAGAGATAGGACTCACTATGTATTGTATACATTACCTATATTTGTACATATTGTTTATTTTTGACAAAATAAAATTAAATTATTCTTTCTACATCCTTGTACATATTTCTAGAAATAATATAAAATACAATAAAAATCAGAAAAAATAAATAAAAATAAAAATAAAATCCTCCATTCATTGTATAAAATACATGTGTATATATCACATCATCTATTTATTATATACCATTTTTATTTTGTAAAAATAAAATAAAAATTATTTTAAACTTCTAAAAATATGTTGTAAATAAATAAAATATGAAATAGGATATTTATGTGAAAATAATAAAATAAAAATACTTGTATATAATACATAGGTATAATATACATGTACATAACACTATATATTGTATAAGTATTAATTTTTTATTATAAAAATAATTAAATATCACATAAAAATAGTTGAAAATAGTAAAAAAGTTTATTTTACACTTTTTATTTTGAACTCATTTACTATTTTTATTGAATTTCTAATTATTTTGTATATTCTAATTTTCTGATTGGTTTAGAGGCTTTGTTGATTTCGATCAAAGCCTCCTTCCAGCCGGATCAGACCTGAATCCTTCTCGATGGACCTTCTTCTTCCCATATTCCCATCCCGACTCCAGCCGCCTCATGCCCTGATTTCTCACCTGAGCTCTCTCCTAGGATCGGTGATCCTCACGGATCCCTAGGAAGGTGTGGATCTTCATAGGGTTGCGCGCTCTTGCTCGATCTTTCCAAGCTCCTAGAGATGTCTATAAAAGCTCTCTCCGCCTCCTAGCACGATAGCTTATCCCCCGCGCCCCCATTCCATCGTAGACACCTTCGTTGAAGTGACAGCCAGTGGTGGAGCCCTTCAGGATCGTTGGAAGGCACCTGGTGACTCATAGCTCACGACGTGACCGGAGCTCCACCGCGTGAAGCCTCCCGGTCAGCCACATCTTGGTTGAGGCAAAATCCCGAGTCGCAAGGATGGTCATCACGTCGCGCCCACACCCTCAAAATTGATCCCAACAGATCGAGTTCTTTAAGAAAATTTATGTGACTTGTTTGTTGATATTGGGCGGAGAACTCCGTTTGGCCATAAATTTTAGTGGATGCTCTACGATCCCATGTTTCATATTTTTTGTGGTTACTATCATGTAAAAAGCATGTCACTCAAGATCTACTTTACATGTTGAAGATTACTTCGGTATATCGTTGCCTATTTAATCATGCTGATTCAGATGACTATGTTTGCCTTTTTGAACGTTGTCCCTTAACAGAGTCGATTTTACATGATGTGGGATAACTCCGAATCAAATCAAATTCATGGATTTTTTTGGTTCAGCTTCCACTTCAGGATCTTACACTGATTCTTGGAAAATTGTTCCTACGAAGGTTTCAATTGGTGGTCGATCCGAAGGGTTCACTGCTAAAAGACCTTTTAGAACATTTCAATATCATGCACAAAATAGTCCTGGAAGCCTCACAAATTTGCTGCGTGTGTTTGGGCATCAACTTGCTACTATTATTATACATGATGAAATAATGAGGTGGTTATACGATCCTACATTGATTTTTCTATTTTCCAACACTTGTTGAGCACAGTTGCGTTCGGATGAGGTGACGATGAAAGAATTATCTCCACATCCTAAAAGACTGAGGAGCTTCGCCACCATCTGTGGAACTCATTTTTCGGATGACTAATCAAATGGATCCGTATGTTTTAGGTTTTTGATGAATGAATTTGAATACTTTTTCCAAATGGAAAAAGTATCTCCACAATGGACGATGGACATCAGCACAACTACGAGAATTCTATTGAGTCGGTAATGGGAGATCCGACGGAGCTAGATCAAAGAAAAAAGAGCGAAGGAGACGGTGTCTAGCAGCAGGTGCAGTTTGGCATGGGTTCAACTGGAAATATGATCAGAGAAGAATAAACTTTGCTCATTATCAATTTACACCTCAAAGAATCATTGTTCAAATCCTAAAAATTACTTGTTTAAGAAAAACAATTCCCTTCATTTAATTTTACAGTTAATATTTAAACAGACATTTGAATGGACATAACATTCATTGATTCTGCAACAAAATTCATCCCTGTTTCTTACAGGTCTTTTTGTGCTTGTATATATTCAACCCCTCTTCCTTGAACAAGTTCTACTGAGACAAAAATAATCCAATAAATATAATAATAAGCTCACGAGGAAAGAGAACGCCACGAAGGGCAATCCAATTAAAACGGTTACCATGAAATGTAAAACAACCAACTCTCGAAAGCAGACCCCACTGTGAAAGACATGAAGAGGAGAAGAAAAGGCAACCCAAATTGCAGAAAGAAACAAAAGAGAAATAAATAATCTTACAATAAACTTCTAGTATGAGTTGTTAGTCTTTCCGTCATTGCTGCTTTTCAGATCATCAACTGGATTTTGGACAAGATGACATGACAGACACCATCGTATATGGCAGTTGTGCTGTGTTCGAGGAGTTTATATTCAAATCAGGCACTGCAATCTCAAAATTTAGAGCTGATATCACTTGTCTAAAGGGTGGACGGCTACGTGCTTCCACTTGCGCACACCACAGGCCGACCATCATCAGTCGCTCGGCTTCGTTCTTGGCGAATGTTATCTCAAGCTTCTTGTCGATCGCATCCATGATCGTGCCTTTCCCATATAACTCCCATATCCAATGAAGCAACGACTCTCTCCCTATTTCTCTAGGCTCAATCACCTTCCTCCCGCTTGCTAACTCCAAAGCAACAATCCCGAAGCTATAAACATCGGCTTCCTTGCTTGTTTTGCCTGTGATGATGTACTCCGGTGCCATGTATCCCAGCGTCCCCGCCATTACAGTCGACTGCAAAGTGGATCCGTCATCTGCTATCCGTGCCAACCCAAAGTCTCCGAGCTTCACGTTGAATTCACTATCCAGCAGAATGTTGCTAGGCTTGATGTCTCTGTGCACGATGCATTTGTCCAGCTCGTCATGGAGATATTGCAAAGCGGATGCCAGCCCGAGGGCGATATTGTGCCTCCTAGGCCATGAGAGCACCTTGTCGTCGTTGGCGTAAAGGTGGTAATCAAGGCTTCGATTAGGCATGAATTCATAAACAAGGAGCAGCTCCTGACCTTCGTGGCAGAAGCCGATAAGCTTCACCAGATTGCGATGCTGTAACCGGCTGATGGTCTTGACTTCGGCCGCAAACTCCTTCTCGCCATGCTTCGAGTATTCATCTATCCTCTTGATAGCGGCTTCCAGGTTCAAATCTTTCAAGAAACCGCGGTAAACTCCACCGAATCCCCCCTTGCCGAGCCTCCGGCTCTCGTGGAAGTTATCTGTAGCTGCAACAAGATGCTCGAATGGAATGTGGTGAGGACGACCATCGTTTAATTCGTCATTGACATGCGCATTCCGATGATCTTGTTCGGGACGGAGAGGTGGATCTTCTACATGGCATTCTTCCAAGCTGCGTGGGGCAGTCTCTTCGTTGTTGATCTCCCCCACAATTTCACCTTTGCATTTTGCTCTCTTAAATTTAAGGAGAAAGAAACAAAGAATGGCTAGTACCAATAGAGCCAACAAAGGAACAGCAATAGCCGCTACTAATACACAGGTTTTCTTCTTCGATGGGGCATCCAAATCGGAAATTTGAAATGACCATGATGTGATGTTTTTAGGATCATACGATTGATCCGTGGTTAACGAGAGGCCAACGTAAACCCATTCTGGCAATTCACTTCTAAGGTCAACACCATAGGACAACCAATACGCGGTCTGGTTGTAATCGAGAGAGACATTTAGAATCTTTGAGATGGAATTATAGACAACATGAGCTTTACCTTGGAAGCCAGGAATGAAAACGTCATCCCACATCTTCTTTACCGCGACGGACTCAAGCGAGTTGATATCGATGCCCATATGACATGGGCAATCAGTAGGATCCCAATTGTTAGGCCGACTGTCGAATTCGACGGCGACGAAACGTCTGCTTTTTGGATCCACTACATTCCGCCCGTTCACGAGGCCCAAGTGATCACCTCTACCACCCGGTGGTATCGTCGTCTCCTTGGATAGGAAGAAGGTTACACCGCCGCCTCGGGTGGTACCTATGATACTGCTGACTCCGAAGGTGAAGGTGGTGGTGAAATTGGCCAGCTCCTGAGTGGTGGAATCCCATAGATGGATCGGCTCGCAGTAGTAGGCGAGCCCCACACTTCCATCGAGATCTCTTGTGGTCAGTTGAATTGCACCCGTCCCCTTTGCAGTGGCATTTCCTTGGAAGCAGAGACCTGTAGGGTCCTTGAAATCGAGGTAGTGAAAGGACGCCATTTCGGCAGCCAGTGGACGCGGAAGCAGGAGCGGAGAAGAAAGGAAGAAGATACATAGGAAGAACTTGTGCGCATCGAGAGAAACTATGCCGCGGAGGAGGAGAGGTTTAGAAGGAGAAGTGGTGATCTTCCTCCCCATCTTCTCCGAGCACCCACGGAAGATTTGATAGCTCCAAGCAGCAATAGAAGTTATTTCGTGAGATACTCGAAGTTGAGTATTCTTTCTGTCGACGTTATATTCCAAGGTCAATGATTATTCATGCGGACCACCTCATCGTTATTCAAGCAATGGCGTCTCCTATCAATTGAACGTCACGTATTATATATCATTATTTACTGTAGATTATATAGGTTGTATATTTTTTATTATTTGAGATGTCTCTGGGGGCATATGCCAGAGAATCCTTGCTGTGAAATCCCATGTTGTAACGAAGAGATCCGTTCGATCAGGAACGGACGCTCCTGATAGAGAGCCGACTATCCCCGACCCCTTATCAGGGGCGTCCGTTTCTGATCGGACGGATCCCCTAAGTTATAGCGGGAGATTTCACCTTGCATATAGTTCTACCTTGCAACGTTCTAATGAGACACTTCCAGGCTGGAGATATATTTCAATTATATCAAACTATATATATTTATTTATTTATTTACTCGAGGTCCATTTGAAAGTTTCCACGCATGTCTTTTGTGATGCACGGACAAAATACATATATAAGTATTGGAAATTTTATCATTTCTATCCCTCTTAGGTATTGTATCAGCTATACACCTTCCTTTTTTTGGAATATCAGTTCCCCTCCTGAATTCTTCCATAACTATTATTTGTACCCATCAATTTAGTTTATGTCCATCCCCGTCTCAAATTGACGCTAACTTTTGAGATACAAAGGTAATTACAGTGATTAACTAAGGTAAATATGTCTTTTCCTCATCCACTTCCTCCTCCTCGGCTACAAATTTCTTTTGTTTTCACCCTCTTCCTCCTCTAGCCTCCTCCCCGGATCTCCGTCGCCCCCTCCCCTAACAATTTCGGTCATACATGTACCAGCATTCCAGGACAAAATAAATTTGTGATACCGGCACTAACTTAGATACCAGGTTGTCTACACATATACATTTATGTATTCATTCGTGACAATTTAGTACATTAATCTCAAGCGTAGTCCAAGATTCGGTACAGTGCATAGTTCTTCTATGTGATCAAATCCAAAATCCATACATATGACATTCGATTAGAGATTAAGTAAGCTATAATAAACATGAAATTAGAACAAAAATCTCCATCAAAATCAAATTAAAACCTCCACGTTTATCACAAACTTCAAGTGCAAATTGATATTGACAACTTAATTCATCTTACATGCATGGAAAGATGTGTACACCGCAAGTTTCGTCATTTGAAGTTATGAGAAGATCCTGATGAAATTAATTCCCGCACTCATAAGAACTCAAGCAAAAATTCAAGATGTGTAACATTCCTTATAATACACCCACTAAAACCATTATGTCACACTCATTTGTATGTCGCAAACATTAATTAAACGACCTGTAAGTAATGTTGAGAATAGATTCCTCGTATAGATCCAATTGCGGAAAATTATCAAAGTTGATAAGCGGATCATGCACAATATATCACTACAAGTACGAGCAAAATATCTCAACCACGGAAAAAATCAATCACAGATGCACATAAAATTTTAACATAGAAAACCTTAAATATGAGGGGGAAAAACCACGGAGTTGATCATAACCCAAAACCAAACACTATAATCGAAATAATCTCCCGTGAGGGGCATACAAAAGGTTGGCCCACAATACGATGCTACAAATCACCAAACAATGGAGAATAGTAGAGAGGAGAAATATCGTCAATGATAAATATTCAGTCGTCAAACTGTAGAGAAGAATGCTGAAAAAGAACTACTCCAAAGGTTACTCCCTCCTAACTCCGCGGCAACCACGAACCTTCTTTCTTGTTCCTCTCTCTCTTATTTCTTTCTTGTGCTAGGAGAGCTTGTGTTGGGATGATCTTTGAGTGCACCTCATATCCTCTATTTATATTCCATGGAGATGATCAAATAAGGAAACATAAATTCCTACTTCCTATAGGATTAAGAAAAGATGACTCCTAATCCTAAAAGATAGTCGATCTCCTCCTCCAATTAATAATTGATTTTTCCTTTTTCCAAATAGGACTATCAATATCATATTATATATATATATGTACTAGTTTTCCACAAGGAAGGGAACCCATCCAATAAATCCCCCCCTTACCGACGATGTGGGAACTGCTCCAAACCTATGAGGAAGCAGCATCTCTCGAACTTTCCAAGCGACAAAATCCTTGTCATCATATGATCACCGTTTATCATCTATGTGGATCTTATCAAGTATAAGCTGCTTCATTCTAACACGTCACATATCCAATGATATCTGAAATCATGTGCTTCGATCTCGCATGGAATGTAGAATTCTTGCCAATGTGAATAACACCCAGGCTGTCATAGTAAAGCACGTACTTGTCCTGATGAAAATCAAGTTCTTACATGAACTTCTCTATCCACGGCAACTCCTTGCACGCCTCTATAGCTGCAATGAACTGAGCCTCTGTAGTTGATAAAGCAACACACTTCTGGAGACGAGACTGTCAAGAAACTGCATCACCTACAAAGGACATCATGTGACTTGATATGGATCTTCTCCCATCAATGTCACATGCCATGTTTGAATCTGTGTATCTAGGAAGAATATTCTTCTCTGTTCCAAAGCAAAGAGTGTAACTGCTTGTACCTCAAAGATATCTCAAGATCCATTTAATTGCTTTCCAATGTTGTTTTCTTGGATTTGAGATGAACCTACTAACAACTTCAACTGCATGAGCAGTATCTGACCTCGTACAAATCATGGCATACATGAGACTACCTGTGGCTAATGCATAGGTAACACTTTCCACATCTTTCTTCTCTGCATTGTTCTATGGGCTATCTTTGGACCTTAACTTGAAATACGCTCCAAGAGGGGTGCTAGTGGGCTTTGCCTTCTCCACATGAAATCTTTGAAGTACTTTCTCAATGTACTTCCCTTGTGAAAGCTGATGTTTCCTTACTCTCCTTTTCTCGAGTGATCTTCATGCCTAGAATCTGACTTGCATGCCCCAAGTCCTTCATAGCAAGGACTTGCTCAGCTCCTTCTTCAGGCCTAGAAATTCTCTCTTCATTGTTGCCTGTCGTCAACATAAAGCAAAAAATGATGAAATCATCACCTGAGAATCTCTTCATGAACACACAATGGTCTGAAGTGGTCTTGCAGTAACCATGCTCCCCCATGAGTGACTCAAACTTCTTGTACCACTGTTTGAGCGCTTGCTTCAAGCCATATAGACTATTCTTCAGTCTGCAAACATAGTCTTCCTTACCTTTGACTGTAAAGCCCTCAGGTTGCATCATGTAGATTTCCTCCTCAAGGTCACCATGGAGGAAAGTTGTCTTCACATCTATCTGTTCAACCTCCAAATTAAGACTAGCTATCAAGCTGAGAACCACCCTGATAGAAGACATCTTCACCAGAGGAGAAATGATCTCCTCAAAGTCAACTCCCTTCCTTTAATTAAAACCTTTCACAATCAATCTAGCTTTGTACTTAGGTTTGTAGAGTATTCATCATGTTTTACTATATAAATCCACTTGTTTCTCAATGCTTGCTTGCCTTTGGGAAACTTGACAAGCTCAAAGGTATGATTGTCATGAAAGGACTCCATTTCCTCTTTCATATCTTCTACCCATTTATCATTATTTGCATCTTGCAAGGCTTCTTCATAGAATTTAGCTCTCCATTATTTGTCAACAAAATATACTCATGTATAGAACATCTGGTGGAGGGTCGCCTCTCCCTCATGGATCTCTGTGGTGAGAGAGCCTCTGAAGAAGAAGAAGAAGAGCTCTCATCATCCAGTCGACCATCATCACCACCGTCATATGCTTCATCATCATCAGGAGTGGTGATCTGTGGTACATCATCTCCATATCCTGCATCTGTACCTGCTCATATGCATCATCTGAAATCACATGTGGATCCCTCTACAAAGGGACTGGCACCATATCATCTGGTTGATAGCTACTCGAAGGAGAGTCCTAGCAACCTTCTGGATGTCATCAATGGTTTGATTTTCAGAGAAGATCACAACCCTGCTCCTCACCAACTTCTTATTAACTAGATCATACAACCTGTAGCCAAGCTCATATTGTCCATATCCCAAGAAGATACACTATTTTATCTTTGCTTCCAACTTGGACCTTTCATCCTTTGAAATATGCACAAATATGCGGCATCTAAAGATCCGTAAATGGTTAAATGAGATATTCTTTCCATGCCAAAACCAGTCAGGAACATCACCATTAAAGAGTACATGTTGAGAGAGATTAATAACATGAACTGCAGTAAAAAGTGCTTTACACCAAAAGGAGTTAGGCAACTTAGCCTCAGAAAGGAGATATCTTGCTCTCTCCATTAGGGTCATGTTCATTCTTTCTACTATGTCGTTCAATTATGGTGTCTTGGATGAGTCTTCTGGTGCCTGATACCATGAGATATGCAATACTCATCAAATGGTACAATATACTCACCACCATCGTCACTTCGGATGCACTTAAGTTTCTTCCCATATTGTCACTCCATTAGCACATGGAAGTCTTTGAAAATACCAAGGACTTGGTCCTTCCTCTTTAAGGCATAGACCCAAACTTTCCTAGAGAAATCATCAATGAATGTAACAAAATAAAGTGCACCACCAAGAGAACTTACTTTCAACGGATCACAAACATCTGTGTGAACAAGCTCCAATGGTTGCATCTTCCTAGAAGGTGGATGGCTCTTGAAGGAGATTCTTATCTGCTTCCCATCCAAGCAGTGTGTGCATCTCTCCAGCTTTTTTTCTTGATATATGTTAGCATATTTTTCCTCACCAAACACTGCAGTCCCTTCTCGCTCATTTTCCCCAATCGTCAATGTCACAACTCAATAGATTTTGTATCTCCAGTCACATGTGCAACATCATGAGAGATGGATGCACTCATATTGTAAATATTGTTGCTATACTTCTTGCCACGAGCAACAACCAAGGATCCTCAGGTAAACTTCCATTAACCGCCTCCAAAAGTGTTAAGGTATCCTTCATCATCAAGCTTGCCTGCAGAAATGAGATTTAAGTGCATGTCTGGTGCATGCCTCACATCTTTGAGTGTCAACACCGCTCCATTGGCATTCTTCAATGTAATATTACCAATGCCAACAACATGGGACAAAGAACCATTCCCCATCTTCAATATGCCAAAATCATCAGTTGTATATGAAGAGAAAAACTCTCTCTAAGATATGACATATAGAGCAGACCCATTATCAACAAGCAAAGAAGTACCATCCCGTGCGACATTTACCTCATCACAAACAATGAGAAGCTCATGTTGTGCAGCTGCAACAACTTATTCATTCTTTTTCTCTAACTTTTCGCCACCATTCTTGTTATCTCTCTTGAACTGGAAGCAATGCTTCTTGATGTGTCCTTTCTTCTTGCAACAGTGGCACTCCATATTCTGATATCTGGATATGAACTTGCTTCTATCATTATCTCTAACAGTATCAGTCTTGATCCAGCTCCTCTCCATGTTCTATGTGACAAGAACCTCTGAATGTGAAGAGCTTCCTTGGATTTTTATTCGCATCTCCTCATTGAGAATGTCAGGATTGACTGTCTCCATAGAAACGTCCCCATTGAGTGCATAATTCATAAGTGAGACTCTGAAAGTCTCCCATGAATCTGGTAGAGTAGTAAGCAGTAACAGTCCCAACATCTCATCTTCAAATCCCCATGCTCATCAACTGACTAGTAATTACTTAGAATTCATTCAGAAAATCTAGTAGAGTTGCCTTCCTTGAACCACAAGTTTACTAGTCTCTTGAGAAGAAACATTTTGTTACTTCCCGTCTTAGAGGCGTAAAGATTTTCCAACTTCAATATTCTTTACTATTTTTATACAATAATAGTTACTTAAATAAAAGAAATAATTAAATTCAATATTTTTTAGATTTATTGAAATATATTTAAAGTGTTTTACACTTTGAGATTTAAAGGAATATTCATCATTTTAAATGTTATAGTTATGCAATATTATTATTATTTCTATTATAATATATAAATCTATATCGATGAAAGCTACTTATGAATAGTTTTTAAATTATAACATATTTATTAAAAATACTGAATTGTAATTCCATCATAATTAGTAGTCTCTATAGTATTTTCATTTTAAGTTATATTAAAAGGTATCCATATATCCAATTTCAAAAGTACTAGTATTATCTAATTTTATAATGGAAGTGAATTCCTTTTCAATAAATACTTAATATAAATATATTTTCTTCTTTCTATAATTAAATAAGAAAACTATTTTGTTTTAATTATAATAATACATTCTCCCATCTAATCACCCCCTCAATACATATATACACCCATCTCCATATACATACATCATGCCCATGGCTCCACATATTATATCTATCTCTCCCTATCTCTCTATCTCTCTCATATCAACACTCTATATGAGGATGTTTGTTTGTATAAATAGACTTATAATAAAGAATTTTCGCCTAGACTAAATCAAATTGGTTAAATTATGTAATCCAAGTCAACCATAATATTATTCATGTTATATGTTATCAATGTTCAAATTGTCACATCAAAATAATAAGTTATACTTCATTTATAGTCTAGCATGGCATGATATTCATATCATTTATATTCTTTATAAATCATCAACAAAATATACTACCAAGTTTAATGTTGACAAAGATATTCATTTATCTACTTTATTATCCACGTTTAATCATATTATCAATTGTAGCATTGCATAATACACCTACCACGCATATGAATGTCCATAAAAACTGGGCAACCATCATCAAATCTAACAAGAAGATATTAAACAAGTCTTATCCTAAGTATAGATAACATATTCAATCACTCAAATATATACAAAATAATAAATAATAAAACAACAATTTGAAAACCTAAAACTACCCTAACATGATTGATAAGCAATGAAACATTAAAAAATGAGAGAAATGATGAAGCAATATACTGAAGGGAAGATACATGTGTAGTTGAAATACACAAAGAAAGGTCGCCGGTGGTGAGGAGGGCCGTGTAGGGATCGTCAGAGGTGATTTTTTGGGAGGGAATGCATATAGAATGAGGAAGGAGACGATGGTCGACGTTCCCTTTAAGGCTTATGGCGAGCACACTTATGTGCTCGCCTATGACTTCACAGGTGCTTGCTCAAATATTGACACGCGCCGCATGAGCCACACATGAAATTTCAAGTGGGCGAGCTCATCTGAGCGAGCACATGTGCAATACAAGTGCTCACCCATATTTTCAGACGCGTGCCACGTGGTCGCGCCTCATAATTTAAATTGGCGAGAAGTCTGATCCCCTGTGCCCGCCCAAAGTCGACGAGCACGTGTGCTCTTCCAGGACAAGCTAGGATGCGCACGCCAATTGCATCTTTTTTTAGTGTATAGATCCAATTTGTTGTAGTGACCTTTTCGAGATTGGAGAAACCATGTTGATATCGATATTGCAGGTCACGGTTTAGATTTATTAAGATCATCTTGATGAGTGCTATGAGATGAGATTAGCTAATGAAGAATATGTGACAACCTTGATGTCTCATAAGCTTGGTAATCAAAGATAGTTGTAATGGTGGATGACTGTAGGCGAAGGAGGATGAATGTCCCAGAGGTTGCATTTGGATGTAGGAGTAAACTGACGTCTAGCTATAGGAGTAAACGGACATAAAGGTGATCCTTTAAAAAAAAAAGATAAGATGATAGATAAGTTGCTTGTCTGTTTTATTGTTTGGATGATGGTGTGGTTGTTGGGAGGGTAACTGTTGCAAAGGCACCAGACATCCATTAATCTTATATGATAAAATCAATATCAAATGGGGGGATAATTGATTCCTTTATATGGAAAATATTCAGTTTAAAATAATCAAAACTAGTTTCTGTTACTTACTGATTTTTTGTGCATAAATATTTGTTGGTATTTTATCAAATTCATTTTATTTCCTTACATTTATCAAGGTCCTTCTATATATTCTCATGCAAATAAAGAAGAGGTACATTATTTGTATGGCTGGAAATGCCAACGGCTTTTGTTATGGAATCCTTATTAATTTCCTTTTTTACTCTTGATTTAAACTTCCCTAGAAGTTACTATTTTATTTTCTGATGTCATAAAAATTTAAACGGACAAGGTGCATGTTATTGTATACTTTATTTTGTCGTACAAATCTTTTTCTATAATTCAAAGAAAACGGCAAATTTTATTTTGACACAAAAATACATTTGCATCTATGATCGATATTTTTGTAACAGTTTTCCTTTGGATTCCATTATATATCACTACAAGGAAAACAATTTGTGGCTACAGAACTATGGCTACAGATATAGGATTTGTGGCCATCAAATTGGGCTCTGGCCACGGCACGTCGTGGCCAATAGCCGTAGCTACAAGTCTCGTCGCGAGAGTTCTCTAGCCACGAATATGCCGTGACCACTACAAGTGGCCACAGAACTTATCGTGGCCACAATTCTTATATGAAGACTTAGGCAATGAATTATGGCTACGAGAAACTAGTGGCCACAGAATTATCGTGGCCACAAGTTTTCCTAGCCACATTCTGTGGCCACAACTCATTTTTTCTTGTAGTGTATGCATAGGTATTTGCATGTTGAAAGCATAACGATTGTATCTATTTCTTCGTAATTTTTTAGTAAGGTTTTTTCTTGAAGTAACAATATATTGTTGCTTAATAGATCTCGACGACAGTGCTTGCACGTCCATTGAGATCTCATCATTGTATCATGAAGAGCAGTCGTAAATACTGATTGCACCATCGGAATGAATGTCCGTGTGGATACGAATCTATTCTTAATGTCAGCGCATTTTGCACTACTCGACAAGTTGGTTCATTGCATCAAGTCCGGTATTATATATCTAACCCGCATTATGTTTATACTTATATTTATATCCTTTTATTTTACTTACAATATTAACATCATCTTTCCTTGAAATTGTTTTAATAGGGCAGAGATATCATACAAATATGATGATAAATCTCATAAGGAAAGAGTACACCACAAAGGAGTATAGCAAATATGCCCCGAGTAGAAACATGTCAAATAGTTATAATGAAAAAGTAAACAACCAACTCTCATAAGTAGCCCTCACACTTCTAAAGACATGAAATAAGAGAATGGGGGTATCCAAATGGCAGAAGACAACAAAATTACAATTACAAATCTTGCAATCCACCTTTAGCTGGAAGACCCCATGGAAGTAGTTACGTGTGAGTTGTTACTCTTCCCACCATTGTTGTTCTCCAATCATCGCTGGATATTGTAGAAGATGGCATGCCGGATATCATCGTATACGGTAATGGTGTTGTTCTAAATGGGTTTATATCGAAATCAGGTAGTGTAATCTCAAAGTTTAGAGCTGATATCACTTGTCTGGAGGATGGACGGTTATTGGCATCCGGATGCGCACACCACATGCCAACCATCATCAATCGCTCGGCTTCGTTCTTGTCGAATGTTATCCCAAGCTTCTTGTCGATCGCATCCATTATCGTGCCTTTCCATAGAGCTCCCATATCCAATGAATCAATGCATCCTTCCCTTTTACTTCAGGCTCCAATGCCCTCCTACCGCTTGCGAGCTCAAGTGCAACAATTCCGAAGCTATAAACGTCTGTTTCCTTGCTTGCTTTACCTGTGATGAAGTACTCTGGTGCCATGTAACCCATCGTCCCTGCATCTTTGTCGATTGCAAAGCCGATCCATGGTTTGCCATCCGTGCTAATCCGAAGTCTCCGAGCTTTGTGTTGAATTCACTGTCCAACAAAATGTTGCCAGGCTTGATGTCTCTATGCACAATGCATTTGTCTAGCTCCTCATGGAGATATTGCAAAGCCGACGCCAACCCAACGGCGATATTGTGCCTCCTAGGCCATGAGATTACCTCGTCGTTGTCGAAAAGCTGACGATCGAGGCTTCCATTGGGCATGAACTCATAAACAACAAGCAGCTTTTCGCCTTCATGGCAGGAGCCAATAAGCTTCACTAGATTGCGATGTTGTAACCCGCCGATGGCCGTGATTTCTGCGACAAACTCCTTCTCACCATGCTTGGAGTATTCCTTTATCCTCTTTACCGCAACCTCCTGGTTCAAACCTTTCAAGAATCCGCGATAGACTTCGCCGGATGCCCCCTTGCCGAGCCGTTGGCTTTGGTCGAAGTCACCTGTAGCGGCAGCAAGATGTGCGTATGGAATGTGCCGAGGACAACCATCTTCATGTTCCTTGAGCGACGCATTCTGACTGAGAGATGTTTCCCTCTGAAATTCGATATAATCTTTTGCCCTCTTAAGTTTATAGAGAAAGAACCAAAGAATTAAGGCGGCCAATATAATCAGGAAAGGAACAACAATAGCAGCTACTAATATGCCAATCTTCTTTGTTGTTGTCCCCTCGGGGTTATTATCGCTACTGTTAGGCTTAGACGAAGTTGCATAGGGAGGCTGTGGAGCTTCTTTGGGGGTATCCAAAGCAGAGTACGCAAACAACCACGAAGTGATGTTTTTAGGATCTTGTGATTTATCCGTGGCCAACGAGAAGCCAACGTAAACCCGTCCCGGCAATTCGCTCCTAAGGTCAACCATGTGGGACAACCGATACAAGGTCTGGTTGTACTCGAGAGAGGCCATAAGATACTTTGAGATGGAATTATAGACAACATGAGCTTTACCTTGGGGACCAGGAATGAAAACGTCATCCCATATCTTGGCAAACTTGACGGACTCGAGCGAATTGATGTCGATGCCCACATGACAAGGGCTATCGGCAGGATCCCAATTGTTAGCCCGACTGTCGAATTCGACGGCAATGAAACGCCTGCCGGTCGGTACCGCGTCATTCCGCCCAACCTCAAGGCCGAGATAGTCACCTCTCCCACCCTGCGGGATCGTCGGATCCTCGGATAGGAAGAAGGTTACACCGCCGCCTCGGACGGTGCCTATAATACTGCTGACTCCGAAGGTGAAGGTGGTGGTAAAGTTGGCTAGCTGGTTGGTGGTGGGATCCCATAGATGGATTGGCTCGCAGTAGTAGGCGAGCCCACGCTTCCATCGAGATCTTTTACGTTCAGCTGGATTGCACCCGTCCCCTTTGAAGTGGCATTTCCTTGGAAGCAAATGTTTGAAGAGTCCTTGAAATCAAGGTAGTGAAAGGATGCCATTTCGGCCGCGAGAGGACATGGAAGAAGGAACGGAGAAGAGAGGAAGACGATCAACAGGTAGAGCTTTTGCACATCGAAATGAATAATGTGGTGGTGGTGGTAGAGGTGGTGGAGAGGTTTGGATGGAGAAGTGGGGATGGCGATTGCGGGATGGATCTTCCTCTCCATCTTCTCCAAGCACCTATGGAGGATTTGGGAGCTCCAAGGAGAGCATTTGAGATTATTTCTTTAGGATTTTTTAAAATATGCAAGCAGCCACAAATACTCGTTTTCATCGAGCCCATGGTGGATGACCACCTCTTTATAGAGAATTACAAAAAATTACTTAAACTATGCACATGATTTCAATATTATACATAAACTTTGAAATGTTACAACGTGGTACTCGATCTTTAAGATTTGTATCAATGTGATCCTTAGTTATTAAAATCTAGTTGATCGTTTGGTCTTTCTAACCATAAATCAAAACAGCTTAGAACCACATTGGGACAAATGTTTGAAATTGGTTATCATATTGTTATGTCTTTTAAAGTTCAGGTACAGCATTTAGATCGAGTTTATAATTTAGAGATTTTTTGTGTAATTTTCTGATATTATGTTACTACAGATGCGGCAGGATAGTATAATATGCGTTGTATAAAAAGCTTATATTTGGAGGTCAATGATTATATATTCATGCAGCGGACCACCTCTTTATTATTTGGACAACGATGTCTAATTAAGTGAACGTCACAACAAACGTTTCTAATTCTACAAGTTTAGAAGACGACTTCAACTTCAAATTCTATAACGTGGAGAACTGTAATGCTCAGACGCAATGAGACACTACTGTTCTGTATATATATAAACTATATGCGGCAAATGAAAAAGGGCTTGCATTTGGCGAGAGGATCTAATGCGATAATGCGGTCTCTGCAGTAGCCGTGCGAGCCGCTCGATCTTGATCGAGCGGTTCGCACGAATTCACAAAAAGTGTGAATTCGTGCGAACCGCTCGATCAAGATCGAGCGGCTCGCACGGTTACTGCAGAGTCTGCAGTACCGCAAACTATCCGGTTCACTTGCATTTGGCCGATTGGAGTAAGATCACAACATCCAAGAGGTTGGGAGGTTTCGGGGTAGTGAAACCGAGGGAGATGAACAAAGCATTTGAGGCGAAGTAGGTTGTTCGATTATGGGAGCGGTCAGAGATCTTGTCTATCTACTCATACAGAAGATCTACGATGGTACTCAATCTTTAGATGTCGCTCGAACTCAGGCATCTCTTTGTTGTAGCAAGCGATCACGAAGATCCTTCCAGAGATGACTACCAAAATACGCCCAGTGTTGGGGAATGGGGAAAGCTTCAGATTCTAGCTTGATGACTAGATGGGGATGAGGTGCTGAGAGAGAGATTCCCTAGTTTGTTCAGTTTAACTAGCTGAAGGAAGAGGTGGTCACCGGTATGCAGGTAAAGGACGACTGGAATCTTACAATTCACTGTGATGTTGTCAGTCCGAAGGGTGGAGGAGCTCCTTAGGTTGTTAAGGGAGCTGGCGGAAGTGGAGGGTCCATCGGCTGGTCGGGACCATTGGGTGTGGGTGACGACTATCACGATGAAGAAGGCATACTGTTTCTTCATTGAGAGGAAGGGGCTAGGAGCAGAGATACCAGACTAGATGCCAACATCATTTGGGAGGAGTAGGGTTCCTGGCAGAGTCAAGGTATTCATGTGGTTGTTCATCCTTGGGAGGATTCTTACTGAGAGTCGTAGTGCCCAGTTATATGGATGATTGCCAATGTGACAGATGCAGGCAAGGATGGAAGATTTGGACCATCTTTTCTTTTCTTATGTGCACTCGGCGCAGGTCTATAGTGATGTTGATCTTCCTTGGATTAGGGTGGAGAATGGGTCTAGCTTCTCAAATTGCACCAGATCGGAATGCGGGGGGTGGGCATGCGGAGGCCCTTATCCTGTTGACATCCTTTGGACGATCTGGTGTGGTAGGAGTGATACATTATTTAGGGGAATGTTGTTCCACTCTGAGAATGTTATTGAGCATTGCATGGCGCTTTGTATCTCTTGGAATCTGGTGGTGTAGAGTAATGTAACGTAAATTCCATTCCATCTCATATATATACATAATATTACAGTGGCGGGTCCCATATTGAGATTCCACCCTTCCTTCTCTCTCTCTCTCTCTCTCTCTCTATATATATATATATATATATATATATGGGTTAAATGGGGATTGCCCCCTATGGGAGCTAACTTAGCTCTTTACGCCCCATTTTTCTTATTTTTAAATTTTTTGAAAACTTCATACTTTTAACGAATCGAACCTTAGCGAACAGATGAATTCATGATTCATCTCCTTTATTCTTTCATTTTGTTTAAAATCTTTAATAAAATACATGTAAATATCAACTAAATCTTTTTAATTAGCATGCTAAATCCACTTATTAATATTACATATTTAACGTTTATTTAATCTAAAATAAAATAATAAAGAGAAAACGAAAAATAAAAGAAAGATGTAAATATGTAAATATGTACATAATGATCCTAACCCTGAGACCAAGTCAATATTGACTTGGTCGATAAAACAAATAAGCAGGGATAGATAAGGATATTAATCTATAAAAATATTAGAAAATATACATCACAAATGTACATTTACACATTATTAACCATGTACATATATTCATCTATTTTATTTATCATTCAGATAACTTCAAATCAAAATATTTTCTTCTTCAACGTTGTTTATAATAATGTATAGTAATTTATACAAAATAGTAAAAATTATTTAATGTATAGATATCACGGTACACTCAGAACAAAAGGCTGTAAAATAAGAATTCAAAGCTAAATATCTACTACTTATGAACTCAAAATTCACCAAACTCACTTTTGTTGTATTTAGAAGTAAATTGTGTTCAAAATGAAAGTAACCACATTAAAATCAGAGTTAACACGCAAAAGTCGACTTTTTGAGGTACTTTGATATCTGTACATGATGACAAGCCTGGCAACTCGGGTTAAGTATGCAAATAATCAAGGGTCGTTGTGTCCCGAATCCTTAAATAATTTGCAAAACAATTTGCAAAATAAAATAAAAATTTTTCCATACTCCTAAAATAATATTGTAAATAAATAAAATATAAAATAAAAGTATTTCTGCAAAAATAACAAAATAAAAATACTTGCACATGATACATAGGTATATCATACATATATATCGTATATACTATAATACATTAATTCATAAAAATAAATAAAATCACAGAAAAATACTTTACAAAAAAATAAACATTTTTCATTTTATACACTTTTTATTTTAATTCATTTGCTATTTTTTAATTGAATTTCCCTTTATTTTTGTAAATCATGATTTTCTCATTGGTCCACGTCAAACCGCTGACCTCAGTCAACAGTCTCTTCCAGCCGGGTCGGGTTGACTTTCCACTCGCCGGAGCCACTTCTCAGAATTCTTGTACCTGACTCCGACCTCTGTTCCCCTTGATTCATCACCTAATTCTTCTCCTAGGATCCGTGACCCTCGCGGATCCCTAGGAAGGGTCGGATCTTCTTAGGGTTGCGCGCCTCCTTCTGATCTTTCTGGACCCTTAGGAACCTATAAATCTCTCCTCCGCCTCCACTCCTTGAGAGCTCATCCCTCGCGCCACCATTCTTCCCTAGCTCCCTTCAGTGAAGTGACAACCACTGTTGGAGTAGCTCAGGAGATGTCGGAGGCGCCTGGAGGCTTGTAGCTCGCTTCGTGGCCGGCGATCCGTCGCGAGTAGCCTCCCAGCCAGTCGTATCTTAGTCGAGGCCAAGACCTATCCGCCCACCTTCGCCTGAAGCTCAGGAACCCATCTGGATCTTCAGGTACATATCCTTCCTTCCGCATTTCCCTGTTCGATCGCATCTTCCCAGTTCATCACCATCGTCATTCCTCTGCTTCGACTACTTGGTCTGGAGCCTCATCTCACCCACTTATCTACAGTGATCGACACGCTTAATCATCACCCATCTTCTCCCGCAATCTGATCATCCTTAGATCGGCCCATCGAAGCTGGGTTAGGGCAGGATCTCCTTCCCCCATTTCCACCGCAGATTAACCACCATTACCCGTAGCTTCTTTCTTCTCCAGCTATAATAACCAGGACCGGAACATAGACCCGAGTCCCCTCTACTCTTTGCAGGACATTACGCATGTTTGTAGGGCTATTTGGACTCTCAACTGCTCAGACGGAGCAACTCCAGGCGAGCAACCACCGCCACGTTTATCCGCCCATCATCACCTCCTTTGGAGCCCCGAGTCTGAAGAACATCACCTCCACGAGTCTGTCGGGACCCTCATGTCCTTCATCGGTCGGCAGATCCCCTTCCTCACTCGATCGAAGCTCAACCCTGGCGTGTTCCTGCAGACCCATCCCTAGCCGTTGGATCATCCAGCCTTTGCTAGATCTGATCCGAGCCTCCCGACACTCTCAGCTCTTGGGTCGTTAGATCATGCCCTCTGACGCATCTTCCTGCACGTCCGCGACATCCTCTGGAGTCGTCAGATCGACATCAGCAGCGATCAGAGCCGTACGTTCGACCCCGCCTCCACGTGCACCACGTGTCCTCGCCAAGGGTATATTTCCCTTTCGTCCTCGTATATTTTGATATTTCACTTTAGTCCATTAAATAGTGTTGTAGTAAAGAACATTTATAGTTTGGACCTCGAGTTTTTAGATATTTGCATTTTAGTCCCTCTGAATCTGGAGCATGTGTATGCTCACGTGAGTTTTTGGGTTATTTGCATGATCCATCATGAACTCTACTACTATTAGTTAATGAATGTTATGTTTTTAGAAATTGCATACATACCCCTATGCATTGAATATTGAGCATGTGCATGATTTGAGTGGGATTTTGCAATATCAACCCTATGCTTTTTCTCAGTGTTATCATTTGGTCTAGAAACTTAAAGTATTTACAAATAGGTCCTTGTGAGTTGTGCTTAATTACATGTTGTGTTTTGGACTTAATAAAT
Source organism: Ottelia alismoides (assembly GCA_037367405.1). Classification (NCBI taxonomy): domain Eukaryota; kingdom Viridiplantae; phylum Streptophyta; class Magnoliopsida; order Alismatales; family Hydrocharitaceae; genus Ottelia; species Ottelia alismoides. Next base: position 135,511 of record JAZKJV010010050.1, on the reverse strand, counting down.
ATTAAATTAATTCGAAAAATTATATTAAATTTACCATTGGCTCATGTTAGTGTGTGATCTTTACCGTAATTTTATTGGATTGATTTATTTGCATTTTCTATTTTAAAAAATTTGAAAACCCTCAAAAATATCCTTATTTGCCTTATAAAAATTATAAAAATTCTATAAAAATTCCTATGGGTGCCTTTTTGTATGTTTTACTTCTAATGTTAATTTTGTTTGAAAACCCCTCATAGAAACCCTAAAAATTACAAAACGTTCAAAAACTTACAAAAAATCATATAAAATCATAGAAAATTCCAAAAAATCATTTATAGTCCTTGTTTGTAGGTTTTGATTCATATTTTATTACAAAATTGATATCCAGGACTTTAGGGCATTTTGAATATTTTTACTTTGTAATTTAGTCCTGACTGTGCACTGTTTTGAGTTTTGGGCCCTATTTGATTTTTATAAAATAATAAAAACATATTAAAAATCCAGAAAAAATAACAAAAAATCTAAAAAATCAGAAAATCCAAAAATATTTTTACCTTAATTTTCTTACTATTTTTTGGTATCTTAGAAAAATCCAAAAAGTTTGTTATATTTGATTTCTTTTATTTTTGTGCTTGTGTGTTTTATTAAAAATATAAAAATATAAAAATTAAAAACCACTAAAAATTGTTTTATTTTGGGAAATTTGACTACTTCACATTCCTTTCGTGCTCCTTGTGTTCGACCTTGGTGGTTATACCAGGTAAATAAAAATAGTGAACCACTTACACTTTTTGATTGCTTGATTTTTCTGAGTGGTTTTATTTTTCTCATTGATAACACCAGGTGATTCGGGTCGCAACGACCCTTGTTTATTTGCTTACTTAACCTGAGTGACTGGGCATGTCATCAGTTAGGCAGTCATTGGTTAGAAGAGGAGAGTCTGACATTTCAACCTCTCCCCTTCTTCTTCTTCCTTATGTTTCCTCTCCCCTTCTTCTTCTCCCTCCTCCTCCTCCTCCTTCTTCGTCATCCCTTGTCCTTCCTCTTCATCCTCATCTTCCACCACCTTAACGACCTCGATCGTTAGGTCGCTCACCTTCCTCCCACCGATGAGCTCGAACCCCTTGCCTATAAAGAGCATCCCCAATCTATCCACCATTTTACTTTCTTTCACTTCCAGTTCAGTGCTCCGGAGTGACACGATGGTACTATTGTGGCCTTACTGTAAAGCAATGTTGAGGAACAGAAGATGACTGGCATGATCTCCTTCGGCATGCAGATCAACTCCGCCATGAGCGATGAGCCTACACGCAGTCGTCGTGTCGAGGCAAGGACAATAGAGCCCCGACGAGCTCTGCCCCCAGGAGATTTACTCCATCCAATTCATCGTAGATTACATGTATTGTCCTTAGACTTCTGTAGATCTGGTTATTCTTCTCTTCTCGTCCATTCCTCCAGTTTCTCCTCTCTTCTCTCTGATTTTCCCTTTTGATTTGAACTCCAAAACCCCTGATTCCATCTTCATCCCAATTTGATCCATTTCTCCATCTTCATCCACTACAACACACCTCTGATCATTCAGATCAGAGTCCGGTCCTGGCCCTCTTCCACCTATAGAGGATTCCATCCATTCCCCCAACTTTGCTTGAGAAACGAATCTTGAGCCCATCTATACTTGTAGGCTGAGGTTACACCAGGAGTTTCAACCTTCGATGGACATCGAGTAGTGTTGAAGACCTGATCAGATTCAATCGAGCAATTAACTCGTCGCATGAGAACAACCACATGCATTTGAAGAACTCTAGCAGCACCTTCATTTGTAAAGAATGAAGCTAAGTAGGAGGAGTATCAAAACACGAGCATTAATCACATCTCTGATTCAAACCATCACGAGACGAGGGTAGTAGCATTGAGATCTGCTGGAGATAGAACCAACACACATGAAGAATATAAAGAACATGCTGGAGAAAGTGAAAAATATAAAGAATGAATATATTGAATATTATATATAGGTATAATGCACAATGTGGGCCCAAAAGTCAACTTTTGCATCTTAACTCCAAATTGAATGAAATATTTTCATTAAATGGATAATTTAATTTTATGAATAATAAAGGTAAGTTTGGTGAATTTTGAGCTTGTATAGAGAAGGTACATGCCTGGAAAGTTTTCTTTGCAACCTTTTATTCTCTGTCCTGGGCACACTGTGCACTATTTTTGAATGAAATAAATTTTATATTTTTCTTCATATTTTATATACAAGTTTTGTGTCAAAGTTTCTTTATTTGAGGTATAAATAATAAAGAATAAAATAGTTCCCAAAATATAATTATTAGTTTATAAAAATTAGGTTTTTTTGTGGTTTTTTGCCCTTATCTTCCCCTACTTAATTCCTTGTCGACCAAGTCATTTCTTGAATTAGTCTCGGGGTTTAAGATCATTCAATACCTTTGGTATATTATTTATTTTTCTTCCTTTCTTTATTCTTCTTTTTTAGAATTAAATATATTATTTTATATAATATTTATGTGTTAATAAATGAATGTTAGTTTTTCCTATCTAATATTTTCCTATCTAATATTTTCCTATCTAATACTATATACATGCATTTAGCTAGGAATTTAACGTCAAAATAAAAGAAAAAAGGTGATGAAATGGAGATTCATTAAGGAGGTGCTTCGCTTCGGCTATGATATGAGGCGGAGAAAGAAACTCGTAGGTGAGGATGATCATACAGTGCCTGGGTGTTCGTGAAGAACACCCAAGAACACGACATTAGAGCTCCTTCAACTATCGATTTATCGTAACCCTGGCCTCCTCCAACTCTCCTATAAAAAATCACTTAGCAATGGATAATATTTATCATTATATAGTTAACAAAGGTCGATTTACTGATGGATTTAAAGTAAACATCGTTATAGACTCTTGCAGTGCCCTTTTCAGGGATTGGAGAAACCATGTTGATATCGACATTGAAGGCCATGGTTTAGATTTAAAAGGATCATCTTGATGAATCCGAGGCAAATGGAGTGATAGAGGACGGATGAGATTGGCTATTGAATGATATGTGACAACCTTGATGTCTCATAAGCTTGACGATCAAAAGCGATTGTAATGGTGGATGAATGTACCCGGGAAATTTATAACAATTTTTAACGAGGCAGAGATAATTATACAAATATGATGATAAGCTCATAAGGAAAGAGAACACCACAAAGGACTTTAGCAAATGTGTCCCGGGTAGAAACATGTCATATTGTTACATGAAAAAGTAAACAAACAACTCTCGAAAGTTACACTCCCACTTCTGAAGACATGAAAAAAAGAGAATGAGGAAGGGGATCTGCTGTAATAAATATTACAGGGGATCGTCGGATTAAGTTCGGACGGTCCACCTAAGGAACCGGGGATAACAACAAAATAACAATTATAAAATCTTTCAATCCATCCTTAGTCGGAAGACCCTGTGGAAGTAGTCACGTGCGAGTTGTTCCTGTTTCCATCATTGCTGTTTCTCCAATCATCGCTAGATTTTGTAGAAGATGACATGCCGGATATCATCGTATATGGTAATCGTGCTATGCTAAATGGGTTTCTATTTAAATCAGGGACTGCAATCTCAAAGTTTAGAGCTGATATTACTTGTCTGGAGGATGGACGGTTATCGGCATTTGGATGCGCACACCACATTCCAACCATTATCAATCGTGCGACATCACTCTTGTCGAACGCCATTCCTAGCTTCTTGTCAATCGCATCCATTATCGTGCCTTTCTCATAGAGCTCCCATATCCAGTGCACCAATGCCTCCCTCCCTTTTACTTCAGGCTCCAATGCCCTCCTACCGCTTGCGAGCTCAAGTGCAACAATTCCGAAGCTATAAACGTCTGTTTTCTTGCTTGCTTTACCTGTGACGAAGTACTCTGGTGCCATGTAACCCATCGTCCCTGCCATCATTGTCGATTGAAAAGCCGATCCATGGTTTGCTTTCCGTGCTAGTCCGAAGTCTCCGAGCTTTGCGTTGAATTCACTATCCAACAAAATGTTGCCAGGCTTGATGTCTCTATGCACAATGCATTTGTCTAGCTCCTCGTGGAGATATTGCAAAGCTGATGCCAACCCAACGGCGATATTGCGCCTCCTAGGCCATGAGATTACCTCGTCGTTGTCGAAAAGGTGACGATCGAGGCTTCCATTAGGCATGAACTCATAAACAACGATTAGCTCATCTCCTTCGTGGCAGGAGCCAATAATCTTCACTAGATTGCGATGTTGCAACCGACTAATGGTCGTGACTTCGGCCACGAACTCCTTTTCGCCGTTCTTGGAGTATTTCGCTATCTTCTTAACTGCAACTTCCTGGTTCAAATCTTTCAAGAATCCGCGATAGACTTCGCCGGATGCCCCCTTGCCGAGCCGTTGACTTTTGTCGAAGTCACCCGTAGCGGCAGCAAGATGCTTCACTGGAATGTGCCGAGGGCAACTATCTTCATATTTCTCCTTGAGAGACGCATTCCGACTGAGAAGTATTTCCCCACCAACTTCGATGTAAGTTTTTGCGCTCTTAAATTTACAGAGGAAGAAATAAAGAATTCCAGTGGTTAGTATAATCAGCAAAGGAACAGTAATAGCCGCCACTAATATGCCAGTCTTCTTCTTTGTGGATGTTCCCTCGCTGTTATTACTGCTGCTGTTAGTCTTAAACGGGGTTGCAGAGGGAGGTGGTGGAGGTTCTTTGGGGGTATCCAAAGTAGAGTATGCAAATGACCAGGACGTGATGTTTTTAGGATCTTGTGATTTATCTGTGGCCAACGAGAAGCCAACGTAAACCCGTTCCGGCAATTCACTCCTAAGGTCAACCATGTGGGACAATCGATACAAGGTCTGGTTGTACTCGAGAGAGACCATGAGATACTTTGAAATGGAATTGTAAACAACCTGAGCTTTGCCTTGGGGACCAGGAATGAAAACGTCCTCCCACATCTTTGCAACCTTGACGGACTCAAGCGAATTGATGTCGATGCCCACGTGACAAGGGCTATCGGCAGGATCCCAATTGTTAGCCCGACTGTCGTACTCGACGGCGACGAAACGACTGCTGGTTAGAACCGCTCCGTTCTGCCCGTTCTCGAGGCCGAGGTAATCACCTCTTCCACCCTGTGGGATCGTGGGATCCTCGGATAGGAAGAAGGTTACACCGCCGCCTCGTGTGGTGCCTATAATACTGCCGATTCCGAAGGTGAAGGTGGTGGTGAAGTTGGCTAGCTGGTGGGTGGTGGGATCCCATAGAGGGATCGGCTCGCAGTAGTAGGCGAGCCCCACGCTTCCATCGAGATCTTTTACGTTCAGCTGGATTGCACCTGTCCCCTTTGCAGTGGCATTTCCTTGGAAGCAAATGCCCGCAGAATCCTTGAAATCGAGGTAGTGAAACGACTCCATTTCGGCGGCGAGAGAACGTGGAAGCAGGAGCGGAGAAGAAAGGAAGAAGATACATAGGAAGAGCTTGTGCGCATTGAGGCGGACTATAGGGAGGAGAAGTAGAGGAGGTTTGGAAGGTGAGATGGGGATAATAGTTGCAGGATGGATCTTCTCCTCCATCTTCTGGAGGATTTGGTAGCTGCAAGCAGCAGTTGAGGTTATTTCATGAGAGTCATTGGAAGGTTTTTGAAGCTGCTAGCAGCTACAGATACTCATTTTCAATGAGTCCATGGTGGATGACCACCCCTCCACTCCTCATTCATCCGAAATCTAGTACTGTGGATGCCCGTATATACATATGATATTATGTTAGTATCGATGCCGCAGGAGAGTTTAATATTCTTTATATAAAAGTTTCTATTCTGAGGTCAATGCATATATATTCTTGCGGCAATGCTCACGCGGCATTTAGGTTGAGAAGAATCTCCTTTCCGGCTCATAGTTTGAATGGAATTCTAAAAAATTAGACGACGAATTGAAATTCTGCAGCGTGGAGAATTGTAGTGCTCAGAAGCAATGAGACGCTGCTATTCTGTATATATACATTTGATCATATTTAGCTATTTATATCTATTTTTTAAGAAGAATAGAATTTATACGTGTGTCTGCGAATAGAAATTATGTAAGAACACGCTTTACGACGTGAGGCTCACCTCGTATATTGTTCTCCCTTTTTTGCTTATGACCGAATTAATTATGCCAGTATTCTGAGGATAGCTTTGAGAATGAAATTATATTTGTAGTTGAAGGTGACGGACTCTGTTTATCCAGCAGGTTGATTTTGCCTTTTTTTATACCGACCAACACTGAGAAAAGCTTATCAGATTTTTCCTATTCCTAGATTGGAAATTATGTTCTAGTCAATTCGTGTTTCTGATAAAAAAGACTCTGAATGCAGATAGAGGACTTGGAAGAGCTGATGACGTTAGTGGCGGCCGTGAAGAACAACGATATGGTGCCTACACCACCACCAACAACTACTACCTGTCTGTGACGACAACTCCATCATGATAGTGGGAGCTATCGACTACAAAATCAAGGAGCAATCGAAGTGTTAGACATGATGGCCAAGAGATTAATACTGCAAACTGTGACCATGCTCCCAATTTAGATGCTAAACATGGGCTAATTCAACAACTTGCTGATGTTATCACTCATGTATAGAAATCAGACAATACTCTACACAGAAGAACAAAATTATATGGAAAGCCCTACAGAGAACAAATAATGATTTTTGCGACCTCAAAATTTGCGACTATGTGCGGCGGTTACGTATAGTATTGCAAATTATTGACACAAAATCTGGACGAAAATTTTACTTGCGTCGGACCCAGACAAAATCTGGATTTTTGTGACCCTTTGCATGTGAACCGCTCCATCGAGTAGCTCTGCCCGATACAACAGGCCGCTCTGCTGTATAGGAGAGGATATATTCTCCACCGCACACCCTCCTCTCCGTCTCTTCCTCACTACCTACATTTCCACGTCTGCTGCTGCCAGTAGCACCATAGTTGTTTTTCTTTCTCTCTCCACATGCCGCCAATGACCCGATCTTCTTCTTCCTTTGCATAAATTTATATCAGTATTTGTATCGATATATACACATAGAGGCCGGGGAGGCTGTTCTGTGTAAGAGCCAAGTTGGCTGTTACACGGAGTAGTTTCCCCCATTATTTATTTTTTTTTCAAATTTTTTTCATGTATATTTATCTATATATCCTTCCTACATGTCATTTAAATTTTGTGAGAAACAAAGATTCCTAAACCCTCCATCTACAAGAGGTAGATTACAACAAATTTCAGACCGTTAAAAATTACCCGGTCTAGATGGAGGGCTTAAGAGTCTTTGTTTCTTGCGAAATTTGAATGACATGTATGAGAGATATATAGATGAATATACATGAAAAAAATTTTGAAAAAAAATAAAAAAATGAGGGAAATTGCTCCGTGTAATAGCCAACTAAGCTGTTACACATGTTACGCAGAACAACTTCCCTTTTCACTATACACATATATGTTAAATTATTACATGTAATATATTACATTTTGGGATCATTTTCTAATGCGGGAAGAAAGTTTTATGTTGGTATGCTATTTAATTATTTGTTATATAAATTAAGTATTTTAGCATGTTAGTTTATTTTAGGGATATTTACACCCATAACCCTGAGTAGTATCGTAATTACCCCGGGTACCCTATGTAATCACGAATTACACATATGACCCTAAATAAATGCTCCGTTTTACATGCATAACCTTCCGTTAGTTTAGTTCTTTAACTCAACCATACTAATGAGTTAATCTAACCAAGTCACAATTAAACGGTTCGGATTAATCAAAAGTAAAAAAAAAAGAAATCTTTAAGAGATGAGCTTGCAGGCGGTGGGTTGGGGGCTTGAAGATGGGGTTCTTGACGGAGGCGGTTTGGGTGGAGTGCGGGGGAGGGGGGGCGTTACTGGCTGACGAAGGCGGTGGGGAGGGGTGCGACGATGGTGGAGGCATCCACGCGGGGGTTTCTTCGAGCTTTGCTGGAGGAGGAAGGCTTTTGCAACGATGCTGGAGGTGGGCTTCGAGCTTGCAGGCGAAGGCAGGGGAAAAAGAGGGGTCTTGAAACAGGGTCTTCGAGCTTGCAGGAGGAGCTAGGCGGGGGCGATAATGGTGGAGGGCCGATGACGAGCGGGTGCTTCCTGAAGCGGGGTTTCCGAGCTTGCAGTAGGAGGCGGGAGCGACGATGGTGGAGGGTCGACTGGAGGCTGAGGTAGGGGGGGGGCATGTAGGCGAAGACCCTGGGGGGTGGGGGGGCATGTAGGCGGCGACGATGGTGGAGGGCCGCAGCTCCGAGCTTGCTGGAGAGTGGCGGAGACCGGGGGGGGGGGGTCTTGGAGCTTGCAGTAGGAGGGGGCAGTGACCCGGGGAGGTGGGCGAGGCGGTGACCCAAGGGGAGGTGGGCGAGGCGGTGACCTGGGGAGGTGGTGACCCGGGGAGGTGGGCGAGGCAGTGACCCAAGGGGGGGGCGTGTAGGCAGAGACCCGGGGGAGGTGGTGGTGCGCAGGCGGAGACCCTGGGGGGGTGGGGGGCATGTAGGCGGAGACCCGGGGGAGGTGGTGGTGCGCAGGCGGTGACCCGGGGAGGTGGGCGAGGCGGTGACCCGGGGGAGGTGGTGCGCAAGCGGAGACCCGGAGGGAGGGGGGGCGTGTTGGTGGAGACCGGGGGAGGTGGCGGTGCCCAGTCGGAGACCCGAGGGGGATGTTGGTGGAGACCGGGAGGTGCCCAGGCGGAGACCCGAGGGGAGGGTGTGTGTTTGCCGACAGAGACCAGGGGGCATCGACTTGCAGGGGCTCCGACTTGGGGGGGGGGGGCGACGAAGGGGCGGAGGTCGTGGTCAGTGGGGGAGGAGGAGGTAGCCAGAGGTGGATGCTGGAGAGATCAGATGGGTGGGGTAGCCGGAGGTTGGTGCTGGATACATAATGGCATCATATTATAAATATGATGTATTTTGAAGGGTAATATTGTAAATATATAACTTTTTCCGTTACATTTAACGGAGTACTAAGACGGAACTTGACACAGGGTCATGCCATGTAAAGGTTAAACATTATTCAGGGTCTTCGGTGTAATTCGTGTTTATTGAGGGTTTCTGGGGTAATTACGATACTACTCAGGGTTATGGGTGTAAATATCCCTTTATTTTTATTGTATTAGCAACTTTTAATGTCAACTTTACATAGTTTTTTGAATGCTAGTTTTAGAAACATCGATAATTCATAGAATAATCTTTATCGATTTGTTAAATTTTCACATCCAAATTATAACTATCTGAATATATATTATTATTCATATTTAAGTATATTATTTGCAATTTCAATATCCACAAAGTTTCTTACTTTCGTATTCATATTTTACAAGGGATAATGATACGATAAAATCTAAATTTATCTGTCCGTTTACATCTTTACTTGCAGCAATGACTTGCGGTGATTATTCTAGCTGATATAATTTTTGAAATCATGTTTGTTGCATGTATAATAAATTGTTCCGTACATTTCGTCCATGCATTTACATTTTAGTAGTGGGAGTTGAACACATGACCATTGGTTATAAGTTCCGAACTCTTAACCAACAACTATAACATAACTTTTTGTTTGTAATGAGTTTTTAATATAATTAAACCACTATTATTTTGCAAAGCAACCAGTCCAATTAATATATATATATATATATATATGTGTGTGTGTGTGTGTGTAGGGAAAAAGGAGTATGCTCCCAGGTTGTAGCTAATTTACATGCTCTCACCCCTTTTCCCGTGTATTTTTTTATTTTTCTGAAATGAAACATATTGGAATTTAGATCATAATATGTCACCATGGTGTCATTAAAAAATTCGAATTATTTCGAGACTTTTGTTCCCTCCATCAAGACTGTCAAATTTTAACGGTCTCAGAATTGCTGAAAATGACCCCCTCCTGATGGAGGGCATAGGATTATCTGTTTCTGACGAAATTGGAATGACATGTTAGAGGGATATAGTGATGAATATACATATTTGTATTTTCCAAAAAAATAAAAAAATATGGGGAAAATAGAGATGGGAGTAGCCTCATTTAACTCATATATATGTATATATGTGGTAAAATAGGGATGCCTCCAGCGAGTAGCTAACTTAGGTTCCCCCCCCCATTTTCTCATATTTTTTTATTTTTTTGAAAAATAAAATCGTATAAATTCATTATTATATCCCTATATTATGTCATTCAAATTTCGTGATAAACAGAGACTCCTACGTCCTCCATCCATACATGGTCGATTTAAAAAATCCCGCGACTGTTAAAAATGACTGTTTAGATGGAAGCTGCAGGAGTCTCTGTTTCATACGAAAATTGAATGGCATAATATAGGGGATATAGTGATGAATATTCACGAAAGAAATTTTCAAAAAAAAAATAAAAAAACTAGGGAAAATGGGGCGGGGAGCTAAGTTAGCTTCCTCTAAGGGGAAACCTCATTTTTCCATATATATATATGATATGGTATTTATGACATTTGATAGTGCATACGAAAAAATATTTTATGTATAGTGTGAAATATACATTGTCTATGTTTTTTATTTATATTCAAGTATATTTAAGTGTATATTATATATACTATTTCATTTTGATTTGATTATCTGGTTCAACCACTTTTTTCTCACCGGTCCAATTTAATCTGATTTTAAATAATGATGATGTCATCATCCAGTTGAACCGATTTTATTACATGGTTCATCCCGATCCGATCATTTACATAAGATTTCCGATTCGATGTCCGATTTGGTTTAAAAACATTGCTTTCTACCTATGTTAGTACTGAGAATTAGTATTTTAATACAGGGCTGGGGAAGCTGTACTCGGGGGTGGTGCTAGCTAGCTGCACACAGCTATTTTTTCATTGATTTTTTGTATTTTTGAAATGAAACCTAGTGGGATTTAAATCACCATGATATAATGCTAATTTCAACTAAATTCGACACTTCTATCATCTTCATCAAGACTATCACATTTTAACGGTCTCAGAATTATTGAAATTGACCATATCTAGAGGGATATGTTAGGAATATTTGTTTTGCATGAAATTTGAAATACATATACCACCTAATAAATTAAGTAAATTTCATAGATTTTCTTAAAAAAATAAAAAAAACGAATAAAAAAACAGGATATAGCTAGATCTTAGCTTCCCTTTTCCCTTTTAATATTAACTTAATTTTAGTATCCTCATCGCTGATTTGGCATCAACTACATCACTTTACCCGCTGAAAGTACAGCAAGAGTACTTCGACGATCCAAAACCTTCCGCCCTCTCTGTAATGGCGGCAGCGGCGGCTCCACTTGACCTACTCCCCTCCCCTCTCCGATCCTCCACCAGCTTCGGCACCCGCTTGTCTACTGCGGTGGCAACGAGGCCCCGTGCACTTCGGGTCCGCGCCTCTTCCTCAGCAACTTCGAGTACGAACATCCGAAGATCACGCCTTGCAGCTCCTTTTTAGGGTTTTTATCGGGGTCTAAATCGCTCTGTTGTATTCCAGGAGTTACTCTGCTCGATTACGGCGCCGGGAATGTCCGGAGTGTGCGGAATGCCATTCGGCATCTCGGATTTGACGTCAAAGATGTGAGTTTTTTTCATAGGCATTTCATTGGTTTGAAATATAAAAATGTCTCTTTTGTGGTATTTGAAGTTATCACACTATGGAAATTTATAGGAATCAACATTCGTGCTTGGTGATACATGAATGGATTTTATAAGATTTCAAAATGTCTCTTTTTGTTGTTGCTGGAAATTGTTTTACAAGATGAATCATGGTGTTGGACATCACAATTTCGTATACATTTACAGGTGCAACAACCGGGAGATATCCTCGATGCAGACATCCTTATTTTCCCCGGAGTTGGAGCCTTTGCGCCTGCAATGGATGTCTTAAACAGAAATGGGTACGCGGTGTTTCAGTTTCAAGCATTTGAAAAAGCCTATTTTCGGCACTTCAATATATGTCAACAGAATGCCTTTTCAGTCTAAAGCTTACATTTAATGATATACTAGTGTATTTCCCCGTGCTTCGCGGCGGGTTGGAGGAAATACATTTATTTGCAATAGTTTTAAAATTATGGAAATTAAGCGAGATACTGTATTATAACTTTTTTACAAAATAGATAAATGAATAGAACATCTTTGAAACAACACTATTAATATCGGGAAACATCAACACAGAATAATTATTAACCGCTGATTATAAAATTGCCTAATTTTATCATAGCATGCAACTATATTTTTTTAAAAATAATATGTATATGTTAGCATCATTAAATAAGAATTTTAGTAACAAATTAAATTATTCAGCTGCATTATATGCACACGATTAATTTCAATTATAAATCATAAGAACAACTAATATTGTGTATAACTTGAATATTATAAAATTTAAATATTTTTTTGAGAAAAAAGGATTACCTAAAATAGAATTTAAATTAAAATCTTTAAAATATCCATTCAGTGGATTTTATATTTTTTATATATTCCACATTAGTTTTAACTATGTTACAATTCCTATTGCAATTATATTAATATATGATGATGGATTGTAAAAATATACTATAGATATCCATAAAAATTTAAATAGGTGATAAAAGGAGAGGTAATCTAAGCCTAGGTGCATATCGGTTTCGAGCTTCCCAAGCTCTAATGCTGTTTGGGAACTCTTCAAGGGGGGTAACTACTTTTTTTAATTTCATGTATATGTGAGTTTTTGGAGTACTTTGGAAGCATTCTTTCACATGGCTCAGAAGTATAGTCATAATATAGGGACCATCCCTCCAGCCTGCATCGTCCAGTTTGGGGCGCTCTTTTTTTTAATCCAAATTTGGGGCATTCTTGGGGTGGGGCGGTCACTTTATCCATTTACTTATTACCAGATCCAACTTGCTATTGTCGGGTCATGAGTCAAGCCGACTTGTTCAAATTGGATATCCAATTCAATGAATATCCATATCATTGAATTGGATAGTGTAGCATCCGGTTTCCAATCAAACCTGAAGTCGTCCGATTTTGGGTCTAATGAACCCAAAAACGTTGTCGGTCAATACTAAACAGCCTAAAACGACCAATTGATCATAAATCAAAAGTCGTTCGGGCGAAATCGACCAAAAATCGGTCACTTCGTATTGCGTGCCGCGGAAAAGCCGCAATGCAAATTCGGAATCCGCAAAACGAACCGAGACCGTCATTAGATCCGATTCGACGAAAGAAAACCAACGGAATCGACCGTTCGTCAATCGGAGATCGTTTGATATTTTTAATTCACAAAATTTAACCCCAAACCGAAACTGTATCTCGGAAATTTCGGGCATCCAAACCCGATCAAAAATATATCAATATTGTACTCATTTTGATCGTCGTTCCGAGACGGTCAAAACGAGATATTGCGTGTCAAAATCCGAGACTCGAGGTGCACGCACAGCTCATTTTAAGATTGTAAAAAAATAATAATAATAAAATATTTTTTTCCTCTCTACGGCAATACAGATTACACAATCAGCAGCTCATTTTCTTCTCTTTTTTTTTTCCATTTGGCAAAATTTCTCTCCACTTGTCAGCCAAACCTTGTTCCTTTTTCCTTTATAAATAGCACCATCCCCTTCCACAAATCCCACCGTAGGAACTTCCCCTTTTCAATTCTCGGCTGAAATTTCTGTCCACTGGAGCTGCATCTCCAGCCCTCTTCCTTGTTCTTCTCTTCAGACAAAGAATCCCAGCTGGAGATAATACTCTTCTCCAACCCCTTTCAAATTGCAGATTTCTCTTCTATGCAAAATTACTACCTTTCTTCCCTTCTTTTGCTCCCACAAAATCTCCAACGAATGACCGTTTCCAGCCCTTCCTTCCTAACTGTTGCTGGAAAAATCGATCAACTGCTACAAGCAGCTAATCCGGGAGCTACTGCTGAAGTTGGAGGACCTCCAAGAGACCCTGTGGTTGATGTCCAGTAGCTGGATCTGCTGCAGCCTATTTCCAACAACATCAAAAATCATTTCAACCCCCATTATACGGTTGTTCTGGGAGCTGCAGCATGCAACAAAATTGATCTCTGAAATTAGGAATTCAAGAGAGGTACAATCCATTATACCCCTCTTTGCTGCCATGCATGTTTAAACCAATCTCTTCTTTTTACTACCATGAATGCCATGAACCTTGTATGATGTCTGTTGGTTTTGATTTACAGGGCTGTCATGGGTGAAATTGTGTTGCCAATATTAACACATTATAATATTAATAGCTCTCACAAAGTTTGACTGCAGTAGGTATTATGAGTCATATGTATATTATGAGACAAATGAAAGATTGTTAAAATGGTGTTTACAATATTTGAGAATTATTTCAGTTATCCAGTGGAAACAAATTTAATCTCATACTTTTATTGATAGTCATGATATATTCAGACACTTTTTCTTCAAATATACTGCTTGTCCATCCTAAGTTATGTCGATATTAAAATGTTAAGACCTTTATTTTTGGAACTAAGGCTTGCATGATTGGCCAATTTAAGATGTTGCTGGAGTTAAGATGGGTGAATCACTAGACAACAAGATAAATAGTAAATGAGATAAGACTACAAGATGACATAATAAGTATATGGAGGGGAAGGGTCTTAATCATTGATGTGAATTATAAATGTTGTCATTTATAGATGTTAAGGAAAGAACACTATAACGTGAATATGATGACCACTCTAGTAAGCAGTCAATCAAACACATTAATGTTTATATCATTTATTTCAGTATGTCATGAAGTCTTGAAAGCTACTAGATAATTGTTTTATTTTACACCTACCTTCTATTGCCTTGCTCCCTCTACTATCACATGACCTTGGGTTAGGGGGATAAATATGTTGTATTTAAAGGGTGTGCATATGACCGTAGTATTGAGATTCATAATATGATCATATAAGTTGGGGTTTCATTATAGATTTTGATCATATAAATTAGATTTGAAATACATAACATTGAAGATATATGTGAGGGGTTGATTGTTAGCACTATCAATTGGGATTGAGTGTACAATTAATTGAGAGGGATTGTAGATTGGAATCAAAATTTTTAGTATGGTTCTGGATATAGTTATTACTTATTAACAATATCTTTACTTAGATTTATGTAATATATATATATGTGTGTATATATATATATAATAAAAAAAATGGTATCCAATGTCATCTAACTTCCGAAAGATCCAGATTCCTTGTCATATAGATGCTATGTTAAAACATAACCATCATGGTGATTTAGTTACCACAGTTTTTAATGCATCTATAATTAATTAGAGTGACTACTGCATGTGGGTTCTTAAACTATATATCAATCTCGTTAGCACCATCTTTTTACTACATCAAATTTATATTGATGTTTTGATATAGGTCTATTTATGTGGTTTTAAAAGTTATCCCTAACAATAATCAGTTTGATGAGAATCAACGATTACAGAAAATAGTGCCGGTCATGGTGACTTCTACACCTGACCGTGCGAGGGCGCGGTGACCCTCAACTGGGCGGGAGAATAGGAAGCCCAGTTAGGGCAGCGGCCGCTTAATGCGCGGGTCTAGGATCCCAGTCTTTTACACGGTTTTTACGCGAGCTCGCAGTGTTTTTACGCCTCGTTGGGATCCAGACTTTAGACCAGTTCCGCTGACCCTGTTTTAGGATACCCAGGCGGGGGATCCTTGGTTTTCAGTTTTACGTACGAGCTCGGTTGCCCGTTACCGGTCGGGCTGTTTTTCTAGAGCGACTTCCCGGGAAGTCCCTCTCACCCGTCTCAGTGGCGTAGTTGGGGAGTAGACCTATCCCTCTATTGGACCGGCCTTCCAACTAGAGGGCGAGACGGAAGAGCCATTTGTAGGCTTCTTCACCGCTTGAGTTTTCTTTCGCCAACAGACGGCGATTCTACATCCAGATCATTCGTATCTACATCTATATCTACATCATTGAGAGTACATCTGAGAGAGTTACAGTGAAGGTTTAGAGGAAATCACAATTAAAATTTAGTTGATTAGAAGTGACTTAAATCTGGTTCAAAAACCCTATAAGTTAGTGGACGTGTTGGGAACTTAGTTAGGATGCATTATACAACACCGCATGCCTACGGAGGCACCCCAACCCTAAGGTACTTTTAAATACCTTAGAGTCATAGTGTGAGGTTACACACAGACCAAGACCACAGACTATCCACTAACTTAGAAGGAGTAAATATAATTAAGGATCAAATTCATCATCATCATATCAATCCATTATCGAAAACCATGACATGATCTCAATAACAAGAAAGTAGCCATCAAGTTCCACGACATGATCTCCAAGACCAAGAATCATGATCTTTATCTACATAATCTGGAGTTATATCTGAAACAATTGAAATTAAGAATTTGATGCCTACCTATTAAACTTGGGAATTAAGAAATTCATATTCCATCTTTCACATCGACAAATCCACAGATTTGATATCTGGTCAATATAATAATAGAGATATATACATATATGCATACTCCTATAATTATCAACATTTGATTACAAAATAAATATGTTAAATATGAAAAGTGTTGGGATACTGGGAGTTTATGAGAAATGCTTACAATCCTAACTACCTTTTTACTTACGCAAGTAGATGTAAATTTTAGTTATTCCACCTTTCTACTTGCTCTCTTTTGCACATTAAATTACTTGTTATTTATTTTAAACTACGGGTTTGTATTCACGTTTGTGACTCCTTTTCTTCCTTGCACGCATGGCAGGAAAGGAGTTTATTGTTCAGTAGCTATACAGGTTCCAGAAGACAAGGTATATATACCAGACGGTATGTTATTCTTTTTGTCTCAGTTTTTGTTCGGTTGTTAATGTTATATGCTTCTTTTCTCTTCAGTCAGATTTTGGGATATACTGTATGTACTTTCAGACATTGTACAGGTTGAAAATGAAATGAAAGTTAATGAAATAAATTCTTGGTGACATTTATCTTTATTATCTTGTGGTTGTGAATGTGAATGTCGAATGTCACTTGCAAATATATTCATTGCGAAAATTTTCCCCATAAAACTATGCTTTTAATGCGATGTCATAAATGGAATATTGCAAATTGTGTCGTAAACGGGTACCCGGATCCTGAGGGGTTCACAAGTTTGGTATCAGAGCAGTGGTACCCCGATATGCACATTTGCAGTATTTCAATTCCGATCGCATTAAGTTCTCGAATAGCGACGGTCTTTCGACTTGTCGTGAGTTCGAGAAGGGAAATATGACATTCATATTCAATAACCACAGACGTCACCAAGTTCATTAATTTTCATATTATATCCCAAAAAGAGAAAAGCATTTACAATAAGTATCTGTTTATGGCATTTTATGACTAATTATGGTTCTCATGCAGAGCCATGGCATCTCGACCAGGTCAGGATACTTCTGATCAGCTGGCGCGCATACTGAGCGCACTTACTGATCTTCAGCAGCAGCAGGCTGCTATGAGAGGCCAGCAGGAGCAGATATTGGCCCAGCAGACCGAGATTGCTGACAGGCAGACGGATATTGAGATGCGGTTTGAGGATCTATCAGATTTCACGTACCGTCCATCACAGGATGGGATACGGCAAGATCCGCACCAGTCTGTTGAGGTGGAGCAGCCTCACCCTGATGATGCACTAGAGGACATACCAGAGCATGGAGCTCAGGAGGATGCAGACTTGGACAGGGAGCAGGACCCTGTTGACCTTGCTGGCGAGGATGCACATGAGTTTTCAGTCATTCACAGGCACCAGTCGGTCTTCACTTCTTACCAGCGAGCCAACATACCCTTGTTTGAGGGTACAGGTCCACCAGATGATGCTGAGCAATGGCTGAAAAGAGTGATGAAGGTGCTCAGGGCAATTCATGCGCCATGAGACACGTGGCTATCTTTCGTAGAGTATTCACTGACAGACTTCGCCGAGCGATGGTGGGAGGCCGTAGCGTCCGAGTTAGGCCGAGAGCCTACTTGGAACGATTTCGAGACGAAGTTCCGAGCCCACTTCTTTTCTGCGAAGTGGAAGGAGTCCCAGCGCCGATTGTTTGCAGAGCTTCGTCAGGGACAGATGACCGCCAGAGATTATTTCATCCGATACACAGAGCTGTCACGACATACACGAGCAGCTGGCGCATTTCCAGAGGAGAATCTGGAGAAGTTCATTGGCGGCATGCGAGAGGAGGTGCAGGAGAAGCTGGCTGGACTGCATATCACTTCTATCTCCGAGGCTACCGATGCTGCGGAGAAGTTCGAGGACATCAGGGGAAGACGTTTCGGGAGCTCGTCTAGAGCAGCACCTAGACCGCGACGATCTTTTGGACCGATACGTCGACCATTTCAGCAGCAGAGGTCAGACAGACGATTTCGACCTACAGGTTCGACATTCTCTGGAAGTGCTCGCTCTTCTCCATCGACTACTCTAGGAGGAGCACTCGTCGGACGTGGCACAGAGTCCACTCGACCATCTGGGTCGCAGCTAGCAGACCGACCACCAGCCGGACCAGCTCGGAGCACAGGCACAGCTACTCCACCTACCAGGCCAATCAGATGCTACCGATGTCACGAGTGGGGACATTACCGAGCACAGTGCCCACAGGCTTCTGGCGAGCCTCAGCCACAGCCTTCCCAGTCACAGCCTCAGATACAACGTCCAAGGAGTTTCCGTGGCAGGAACTCCAACTTTAGGCGGCAGCAGCAGAGACAGACGCAGAGTGTGGCAGGTTCTAGTGCTGCATCAGCCAGGCAGGGACAGTTACATGCCGTTACTGAGGAGCAGGCACGTTCAGCGGCTACAGTGGTGAAAGGTATGGTCTCAGTCTTGGGCCGACCTTTCCATGTTTTATTCGATTCCGGCGCAACACACTCTTTCCTTGCCTCGAGGTTGCTTGTTTCTTTAGATAGAGTTGCAGAGACGCTATCGTCTCCATATCACATCCGAGGGCCAGGTGGCCAGTTATTTGTCATATCTCTGATAGTCAGGCACTTGCCCGTACTGATTGGCGGTCATGAGATGATTGTAGATTGTTTACTTCTACAGCTTGATGAGTTTGACATGATTTTGGGCATGGATTGGCTATCCGCCCATCATGCACTTGTTGATTGCTTTAGGAAGACGGTTGTCTTCAGGATTCCAGATCTACCCGAGTTCACTTTTGAGGGTACTACACATGACTCCACCATGGAGTACATTTCAGTATTGCGAGCTCAACGACTTGTTGACCAGGGTTGCGATACATATCTTGCTTTTGTTCGGGAGGTGTCTGATCAGGAGCCGATGATACAGGATATACGAGTAGTATCTGAATATCCAGACGTATTTCCTGATGAGCTACCAGGACTTCCTCCTGAGAGGGAGATCGAGTTCGAGATCACATTGTTGCCAGATACACAACCGATCTCTATGGCACCATATCGCATGGCACCAGTCGAGTTGAGGGAGCTGAAGGTGCAGTTGCAGGAGTTGCTTGACTTGGGATTCGTGAGGCCGAGCACTTCACCTTGGGGTGCTCCGGTTCTATTTGTCAAGAAGAAGGATGGATCCATGAGACTGTGCATCGATTACCGGCAGCTGAACAAGAAAACGGTGAAGAACCGTTATCCTTTGCCACGCATCGATGATTTGTTTGACCAGCTCCAGGGATCTTCGGTTTTCTCGAAGATCGATCTTCGCTCAGGCTACCATCAGCTGAAGATTCGCGAGTCGGATATTCCGAAGACAGCCTTCAGGACTCGCTATGGACACTACGAGTTTGTGGTGATGCCGTTTGGGCTCACAAATGCACCTGCGGCTTTTATGGATATGATGAACCGTATCTTCCGTCCATACTTGGACAAGTTTGTAGTGGTGTTCATCGATGATGTGCTCATCTATTCACGGAATGAATGGGATCATGCAAATGATCTACGGATTGTCTTAGATACATTGCGGGAACACAAGCTATACGCCAAGTTGAGCAAGTGCGAGTTCTGGTTATCCCAGGTCTCATTTCTCGGGCATATCATTTCTGGAGCAGGCATTGCAGTTGATCCTGCGAAGATAGATGCAGTTATGTCTTGGGAGCAGCCCAAGACAGTTACTCAGATTCGGAGCTTCCTCGGATTAGCGGGCTATTACAGACGCTTTGTCAGCGGATTTTCACGCATCGTCCGTCCATTGACACGATTGACGCAGAAGGGAGTTCCATTCATTTGGGACGATTCATGTGAGCAGGCCTTCCAGACACTGAAGGAGAGATTGACTACATCACCTATTCTTGCTCTTCCTTCAGGTACTCAGGACTATGCAGTTTACACAGATGCATCTGGGGAAGGTCTGGGAGCAGTGTTGATGCAGAGAGGACAGGTGATTGCTTACGCATCACGGCAGTTGAGACCGCACGAGCGGAACTACCCCACACATGACTTGGAGTTGGCGGCAGTTGTCTTCGCTTTGAAGATCTGGCGCCACTATCTATATGGGGTGAACTTCGAGATTTTCACAGACCACAAGAGTCTGAAGTACATCTTTGATCAGAAGGAGTTGAATATGAGACAACGCAGATGGCTCGAGCTGCTGAAGGATTATGATTGCACGATCTCTTACCATCCCGGTAAGGGAAACGTAGTAGCTGATGCACTTAGCAGGAGAGCGCATGTAGAAGGTACAACGAACTGGCTATACACGTGGGATACGTTTGCAGCTTTGAGCGATTGGCATCCTCAGGAGAGCGCATCCATTTCTACCGCCGTGCCTCCACGATACAGCAGCCTTTGGGATCGTATTGTAGAGGGCCAGAAGACAGATCCTTGGATCCGAGATAGATACATGCGCGCCGTCAAGGACGAATTTGACGACTTTGTTGTGATGGAGTCTATTTTATGGAAGGCAGGACGGGTCGTTGTACCCAGTGATGAGCAGCTTCGCAGAGACATTTTGGACGAGGCACACAGTTCACGGTTATCTATCCATCCAGGCAGTACGAAGATGTACCGTGATCTGCGTCGACATTTTTGGTGGGATGGAATGAAGCGCGATGTGGCGCTACATGTCAACAGATGCATGACCTGTCAGATGGTCAAGGCTGAGCACAGGAGACCGCCAGGATTACTGCAGTCTCTCCCCATTCCCGAGTGGAAGTGGGAGAGCATTTCTATGGATTTTGTCACGGGATTGCCGAAGACGCCGGGTGGCCATGATTCCATTTGGGTCGTTGTTGATAGGTTGACAAAGTCAGCGCATTTTATACCTGTCAACACGACTTACACTCCATCCAGATTGGCCAAGCTCTATGTGCAGAACATTATCAGGCTGCATGGTATACCACGAGAGGTGGTGTCTGATAGGGATTCGAGATTTACATCTCATTATTGGCATCAGTTCATGTCAGCACTACAGACAGAGCTGAAGATGAGTTCTGCTTATCATCCGCAGACAGACGGGCAGAGTGAGCGCACCATTCAGACGCTTGAGGATCTACTTCGCGCATGCACTTTGGAGTGGAAAGGGTCCTGGAAGGACCATTTACCTTTGGTGGAATTCACGTACAACAACAGCTATCACTCCAGTATTGGCATAGCACCATTCGAGGCCCTATACGGGCGGAGATGCCTCACACCTCTCAGTTGGCGTGAGGTAGGTGATCATGCTTTATATTCCGTGGATCTCTTGGAGGAGACCGCGAGAGCTGTTGATCTTGTGAGACGGAGGCTTCTGACGGCACAAAGCCGCCAGAAGAGCTATGCAGATCGTCGAAGAAGAGATTTGGAATTTCAGGTATCCAATTTTCTTTTCTTCCTTTATTACAAAATTAACTTAATATCATATTAATGACATTCCTATCAATTATAGGTTGGAGATTGGGTATTTTTACGAGTATCTCCCATGAAGGGACTGCAGAGATTCGGTGTTCGTGGCAAGTTGGCGCCGCGATATGTTGGACCGTTCGAGATTCTTTCTCGAGTGGGGAAGGTTGCATACCGAGTAGCCCTTCCTCCACATCTATCGGCTATTCATGATGTCTTCCACATATCCAATCTGAGGAAATATGTCCACGACCCTCGGCACGTCATCAGTTACGAGAATCTTGGTGTAGAGCCAGATCTGACTTATGAGGAGAAGCCTGTCCAGATACTTGACCGTGCTGTGAAGAAGCTTCGCAGCAAGGAGATTCCATTGGTCAAGGTGTTGTGGCATCGACACGGCGTCAAGGAAGCAACATGGGAGACTGAAGCCGACATGCGGGCACGATACCCGCAGCTATTCTGATGTAATCATCAAAACAAGCTTTTGTAATTAGATACATTATAAATATATGGCTTGTTTTCCCTTTGAGGTTTTTATGGGTTCAAAATCCTTTGAAGTTTTTATGGACATATGAAATTCAAACAAGTCACCGAATAGCCTTAACTCGAGTCTCGAGGACGAGACTCCCTTTGAGGTTTTTATATTTGTAGCATCCGGTTTCCAATCAAACCTGAAGTCGTCCGATTTTGGGTCTAATGAACCCAAAAACGTTGTCGGTCAATACTAAACAACCTAAAACGACCAATTGATCATAAATCAAAAGTCGTTCGGGCGAAATCGACCAAAAATCGGTCACTTCGTATTGCGCGCCGCGGAAAAGCCGCAATGCAAATTCGGAATCCGCAAAACGAACCGAGACCGTCATTAGATCCGATTCGACGAAAGAAAACCAACGGAATCGACCGTTCGTCAATCGGAGATCGTTTGATATTTTTAATTCACAAAATTTAACCCCAAACCGAAACTGTATCTCGGAAATTTCAGGCATCCAAACCCGATCAAAAATATATCAATATTGTACTCATTTTGATCGTCGTTCCGAGACGGTCAAAACGAGATATTGCGTGTCAAAATCCGAGACTCGAGGTGCACGCACAGCTCATTTTAAGATTGTAAAAAAATAATAATAATAAAATATTTTTTTTCCTCTCTACGGCAATACAGATTACACAATCAGCAGCTCATTTTCTTCTCTTTTTTTTTCCATTTGGCAAAATTTCTCTCCACTTGTCAGCCAAACCTTGTTCCTTTTTCCTTTATAAATAGCACCATCCCCTTCCACAAATCCCACCGTAGGAACTTCCCCTTTTCAATTCTCGGCTGAAATTTCTGTCCACTGGAGCTGCATCTCCAGCCCTCTTCCTTGTTCTTCTCTTCAGACAAAGAATCCCAGCTGGAGGTAATACTCTTCTCCAACCCCTTTCAAATTGCAGATTTCTCTTCTATGCAAAATTACTACCTTTCTTCCCTTCTTTTGCTCCCACAAAATCTCCAACGAATGACCGTTTCCAGCCCTTCCTTCCTAACTGTTGCTGGAAAAATCGATCAACTGCTACAAGCAGCTAATCCGGGAGCTACTGCTGAAGTTGGAGGACCTCCAAGAGACCCTGTGGTTGATGTCCAGTAGCTGGATCTGCTGCAGCCTATTTCCAACAACATCAAAAATCATTTCAACCCCCATTATACGGTTGTTCTGGGAGCTGCAGCATGCAACAAAATTGATCTCTGAAATTAGGAATTCAAGAGAGGTACAATCCATTATACCCCTCTTTGCTGCCATGCATGTTTAAACCAATCTCTTCTTTTTACTACCATGAATGCCATGAACCTTGTATGATGTCTGTTGGTTTTGATTTACAGGGCTGTCATGGGTGAAATTGTGTTGCCAATATTAACACATTATAATATTAATAGCTCTCACAAAGTTTGACTGCAGTAGGTATTATGAGTCATATGTATATTATGAGACAAATGAAAGATTGTTAAAATGGTGTTTACAATATTTGAGAATTATTTCAGTTATCCAGTGGAAACAAATTTAATCTCATACTTTTATTGATAGTCATGATATATTCAGACACTTTTTCTTCAAATATACTGCTTGTCCATCCTAAGTTATGTCGATATTAAAATGTTAAGACCTTTATTTTTGGAACTAAGGCTTGCATGATTGGCCAATTTAAGATGTTGCTGGAGTTAAGATGGGTGAATCACTAGACAACAAGATAAATAGTAAATGAGATAAGACTACAAGATGACATAATAAGTATATGGAGGGGAAGGGTCTTAATCATTGATGTGAATTATAAATGTTGTCATTTATAGATGTTAAGGAAAGAACACTATAGCGTGAATATGATGACCACTCTAGTAAGCAGTCAATCAAACACATTAATGTTTATATCATTTATTTCAGTATGTCATGAAGTCTTGAAAGCTACTAGATAATTGTTTTATTTTACACCTACCTTCTATTGCCTTGCTCCCTCTACTATCACATGACCTTGGGTTAGGGGGATAAATATGTTGTATTTAAAGGGTGTGCATATGACCGTAGTATTGAGATTCATAATATGATCATATAAGTTGGGGTTTCATTATAGATTTTGATCATATAAATTAGATTTGAAATACATAACATTGAAGATATATGTGAGGGGTTGACTGTTAGCACTATCAATTGGGATTGAGTGTACAATTAATTGAGAGGGATTGTAGATTGGAATCAAAATTTTTAGTATGGTTCTGGATATAGTTATTACTTATTAACAATATCTTTACTTAGATTTATGTAATATATATATATATGTGTGTATATATATATATAATAAAAAAAATGGTATCCAATGTCATCTAACTTCCGAAAGATCCAGATTCCTTGTCATATAGATGCTATGTTAAAACATAACCATCATGGTGATTTAGTTACCACAGTTTTTAATGCATCTATAATTAATTAGAGTGACTACTGCATGTGGGTTCTTAAACTATATATCAATCTCGTTAGCACCATCTTTTTACTACATCAAATTTATATTGATGTTTTGATATAGGTCTATTTATGTGGTTTTAAAAGTTATCCCTAACAATAATCAGTTTGATGAGAATCAACGATTACAGAAAATAGTGCCGGTCATGGTGACTTCTACACCTGACCGTGCGAGGGCGCGGTGACCCTCAACTGGGCGGGAGAATAGGAAGCCCAGTTAGGGCAGCGGCCGCTTAATGCGCGGGTCTAGGATCCCAGTCTTTTACACGGTTTTTACGCGAGCTCGCAGTGTTTTTACGCCTCGTTGGGATCCAGACTTTAGACCAGTTCCGCTGACCCTGTTTTAGGATACCCAGGCGGGGGATCCTTGGTTTTCAGTTTTACGTACGAGCTCGGTTGCCCGTTACCGGTCGGGCTGTTTTTCTAGAGCGACTTCCCGGGAAGTCCCTCTCACCCGTCTCAGTGGCGTAGTTGGGGAGTAGACCTATCCCTCTATTGGACCGGCCTTCCAACTAGAGGGCGAGACGGAAGAGCCATTTGTAGGCTTCTTCACCGCTTGAGTTTTCTTTCGCCAACAGACGGCGATTCTACATCCAGATCATTCGTATCTACATCTATATCTACATCATTGAGAGTACATCTGAGAGAGTTACAGTGAAGGTTTAGAGGAAATCACAATTAAAATTTAGTTGATTAGAAGTGACTTAAATCTGGTTCAAAAACCCTATAAGTTAGTGGACGTGTTGGGAACTTAGTTAGGATGCATTATACAACACCGCATGCCTACGGAGGCACCCCAACCCTAAGGTACTTTTAAATACCTTAGAGTCATAGTGTGAGGTTACACACAGACCAAGACCACAGACTATCCACTAACTTAGAAGGAGTAAATATAGTTAAGGATCAAATTCATCATCATCATATCAGTCCATTATCGAAAACCATGACATGATCTCAATAACAAGAAAGTAGCCATCAAGTTCCACGACATGATCTCCAAGACCAAGAATCATGATCTTTATCTACATAATCTGGAGTTATATCTGAAACAATTGAAATTAAGAATTTGATGCCTACCTATTAAACTTGGGAATTAAGAAATTCCTATTCCATCTTTCACATCGACAAATCCACAGATTTGATATCTGGTCAATATAATAATAGAGATATATACATATATGCATACTCCTATAATTATCAACATTTGATTACAAAATAAATATGTTAAATATGAAAAGTGTTGGGATACTGGGAGTTTATGAGAAATGCTTACAATCCTAACTACCTTTTTACTTACGCAAGTAGATGTAAATTTTAGTTATTCCACCTTTCTACTTGCTCTCTTTTGCACATTAAATTACTTGTTATTTATTTTAAACTACGGGTTTGTATTCACGTTTGTGACTCCTTTTCTTCCTTGCACGCATGGCAGGAAAGGAGTTTATTGTTCAGTAGCTATACAGGTTCCAGAAGACAAGGTATATATACCAGACGGTATGTTATTCTTTTTGTCTCAGTTTTTGTTCGGTTGTTAATGTTATATGCTTCTTTTCTCTTCAGTCAGATTTTGGGATATACTGTATGTACTTTCAGACATTGTACAGGTTGAAAATGAAATGAAAGTTAATGAAATAAATTCTTGGTGACATTTATCTTTATTATCTTGTGGTTGTGAATGTGAATGTCGAATGTCACTTGCAAATATATTCATTGCGAAAATTTTCCCCATAAAACTATGCTTTTAATGCGATGTCATAAATGGAATATTGCGAATTGTGTCGTAAACGGGTACCCGGATCCTGAGGGGTTCACAGATAGTGGATTGCCAACAGACACATATTACCAGGGTTCTTGCACACCAAGCAATAATACATTTTTTGCTGTCAGATGAAGGGAATGGTCTCTGCTCTCGGATAGTCAGAACTGTAGAGTACAATCACTTTTAGTTCATGATTAGTGCTTCTAGGCACTGGCTAGATTGGACTTACCCTTGCGAGGTTACCTCCACCTCTGACGTCCATAGCATTTATTGGGTCAAAGCATGTAGAAATAGAAACAAAGATAGAAATAGAAGAGGTGGAATCAAACAATGAGAAGTGGAATTTATACTGTACATAAATCCTAGATATGGTCGAATCATCAGAACCATATTAAGTTCTTAACAAGATAATAAATGATTTTCTTAACAATATCGATAATTGAAGTTTAATGCATAAATTATCCACAAAGAAGATGGATATGGACTATAGTTTGCATTGTGGAGAATGGTGTAGATGCAAATTTTAGAACATCTTATCGCATTCACCTCTCCATCAGGGCAACTTCGTCCACATATGCCAAAAGTACTCTGTATCTGGAGAGGGATGCTGGACCTTTGGTCTGATGGCGACCGGCCTTAGGACTGCAACTGGATCAATTGGTGACCGGGTTTCTCCATAAGATGATGAACCAAAATTGGATGGATCACTGGTAACGGATACTCGGAATCATAACAAATTGATATCCAGACCCATTAAATAATAATGAATGGGTTAGATTGGGTGTCCAATGACTCGCATATCCACAAACACCTCTACTTACATGGTCACTTTAAAGCCCTTGTGAAGCCACTTTGATATCACCATCACTGTCATCTCTCTTTCATCAATATGTTTGACTGATACTTATTAGATTAGAAAAAGTATTGTGGTTCATGTCATAGCCTGCACGTTCTTATTTTCTTGTCATTGTCATCATCTTTTCCTTTTCTTTCTAAGTAATTCCCTTGGGTCAATGTAATTTGTGTTTATTTCATGATCATGCTCAACCCAATTATCTGTAATATCACATGGTTCAAGTTACAAAACGTTATATTTGACAAGTTGTTTCTAGCTCATATGATTTTCAGGTACTCATGATAACTAGGTAACTTTTTTTTCACATTTGTTAATGTCGACTTTTCAAATTTTTAATGTTGAACGATGGTGCATGAAACCAAGTCAAATTGCTTGGGAGACCTATATCATCTTACATAGAAGATCTATTGCAGAAAAGCTAGCTACCGCTTCAACTTAATCTTTTAAGAACTTATTTTCCCAATCCGTTGATAAACTCACAGAATTTTTGCCAAGAACTCCAAACATTCATGTGATAATGTGACAAAAAGTTAGAACACACCAAGATTTGTATTATATTCTTTACATAATTGAAGGTTGGTCCTTATCATGTCTATTCATCTGGGTATTATGGATCTTTTATTACGATTTTTGTGATGATAATATCCATTTCATTTCTTCTATTACTCATCTATTTTTTGGCATTTTCTGCGGTATTCATCATCATCAACAACAAAGCCTTTTCTTCGGGATTCATGTTCTCATAAAATTTTTATTCTTGTTTCGCTGATTCCTAGATTGGCGGAAGCACTCTGTGAGTACATAGCAAAGGATAGGCCCTTTTTAGGCATTTGTCTGGGGTTGCAGTTGCTTTTTGAGTCCAGTGAGGAAAATGGACCAGGTATGATATATAATTGTTATTAGTACATTAATTATCACCGTGCCATATTAAAATTTACTTGCATTTAAATATGTTGACTCTAATTTTTCCCCAGCCCTCTATATGCTGTTTCTATTGACAATATTGTTTTTTTATGCATCAGAAGAGCCACAAACATTTTTTTTCTAAGAGAGAAACTTTGGGGGGAGTTATCGTGATTTATGAATGATGAACCTTTTGTTGAAACTTGAAATTGAAAATAGTATCGGTTCAAAGTTCAAACATGTAGATTAGTTTATATCTTTATTGTGAACTATAGTGAATGCACAATTAAGCATGTTTGTTTTATTTGTATAGGAACTTATCACATGTTAGCGAGTGCTTCATGATGGGAGATGGAGTTTGTAAAACCTGAATTAAAACGGGCCCTCTGTGATCGAAGTTAAGGAATAGTATGGTGGATGGAGACAAGAATTTATCAAGGAAATTTTCAATATGTTTTTATTTGGTCTTGCTTCCAACATTTCGTATGTTCTTATGGTTACATGTCTTTCGCCACATTAGGAGTTGAATTGGGGAAAGTCTTTGTTTTTGTTATTGTAAAAGAGTGGATTCCAGACGTCATCAATTTCAAACAAATTCTTTTGTTAATAGTAAGATAATGACTTCTAGAGGTTAACAATCATCCAATAATTCATATCAAGTTAAATATGCTTGTAGTAAATAGATCTATTCAATTCTTTAATAAGTTCATTTCTAACTCAACTAATTTTCCAACTTAATTGGAAATTTCTATGCTCTATGGATCTGAATGTTGGCTTGTGAACCATAGACATGTGTAGAGAATGGCAATAACACAAATGAAAATGCTAAGGTGGATGTGTGGACACACACATAAAAATCGGATTTGGAATGATGCAATCAGAAGGAAAGTTGGTGTAGCTCCGATCGAGGATAAGATGAGAGAAAATCGTGTAAGGTAGTTTGGCCATTTGCAAAGGAGGTCAACTGATGCACCAGTGAGGAGATGCGAGTTTTGGAATGCTGAGTCGATTAAGAGAGGGCAAGGAAGGCCTAAGAAGTGTTGAAATGAGACTATACGAAGGGATCTTAGTTTTTAGATCTAAGCCCAAGGATGACCCAAGATAGATCTGAATGGAGGCAAAGAATCCATGTAACCGACCCTACTTAATGTGGGAAAATGCTTTGTTGTTGTTGTTGAATTGGAAGTTCTATAATTGTTCCCTTGGAAAACTTTCACTTTGTACTATTTTTAGGTTGTATATATTTAGGTAATAGGTCATGCATGTGGATCTCTTTAGCCTAAATGTCTATCTAGTGTACTGGTTTAGTGAAGATTATTAATCACTTTCATGGTTTTATCTCTTGTTATGGTGTTCCTTATAAATTTCACACCTTTGTGTGATTGATTAATGTGAAAATAGAAAAAATATGGAGTCAAGAATAATAAGAAACATTGGATTTACGCGAAATCCTATTCCTTATGGGGCGGGATGAAATCACAGGGGAAATGCATTAATGTATGTTTTTTCTATTTATTTTCTGAATGGATACAAGGTTGTTCTATTTATAGCCCTACTAACTCAACCAAATCCCGCCACCCATCCATGTAGGATTAAGCATCTCCGCACATATGCCTAATTTGCACAATTCTCTCAACACGTCTCCTCAAGTTGGAGCATGGAATGCATAGCTTGGACAATACAACATTCAACACACATAAGCTGGAAAATAACTCAAATACAGCTCAAATCAAAATAGAATCTCTCGCACTCGTGGTCAGGAGAATATGCAACTGTTGATGTCTGACCCTTTCTTTGTTTTGTTTCAGCCTCTATGCAATTGGTTTCCCGCAAAAGAGTGCCTTGAACCAGACCTCTTCTATATTGGTTTAGAGACTAAGATCTCTACCATGAAGTCCTTATGAATATCTCTGTATTGAGCCTCTACTGCAGGTCGTTGACATACATGGTCGATGTCAAGACGATGAGCCAAAACACATCAGTATGGGGACCTCTTCAACAAAAGATACAAATAATGGAGGTGGTCACAAATACTCCCTTTATCTCCATTATCAATGGGTGAAATTACAAATTTTATAAAAAAACTCTCCCTTTCTTCTTCTTCTTCTTCCTTTTACTTTCTTTCTTTTCCTCTTTTTTAGAGAATTCCATTGCCCTTCCTTGTCCCTTTTTGTTACATCATACCTTTCTTTCTCTTCAAAACAACTTCTCTCACCATCTCCTTTTATTATTTCTCGGCTATTTTTTCATGATTTATTTTTTAGGAGGATATGTTTTATAATTGATTTTTAACTCAAACTTCTTTATTTTTTTTCGAAAAATATGACATTTAAGGCTCGAATGATGCAAGAGATGATTGGTCTAAAGGCCCTTAAGTTCCTCAAAGTTCCTCCATCCAATCAACTTCATATTCTTTCCCTTTTTTTCACAGGCTTCTTTTTCCTTCCTTTTTTCGCCTTTGTTTTTTAACGATTTTTTACACTTTTTCCTTTCCAAGATTATGCAAGTAATGGTTGTGCGCCTACCTTTTTGCGATATCACATGTGTCCCTACCTTCTACAATGTCCATAGTTATGCTCCTTCGTTAAATTGACAGTCTATTAAATGAGCCAAAGCTTGCTTTATGCAAACTGAGTTCTGGTTAAAAGATATCTTATTACAATTGTACCCTACAATTTTAATCATATGCCCTCCCCACTTCAAAACACTCCCTCCTCCCATCCTTTGCTCCGACGGGTTAGTTGGAGCTTCAATGTACTGGTGCCTTGAATCCATCCGATGCCTTCCGCATTGCGTGGTCATTCGAAGATGTTACTGTTACTTTCTCCGAGATGAAGGGATCCCTGGATGGAAATCGTAACATGGCTCTGTACAACATTATCACAAATGGGTTCGCTAAGTGCAAGATGCAAAACAATGTGATTGGATGGTAACAAAGGATGTTGAATGACAAGGTGAAACCTGATCATTGAGTGGTAGCGACACAAATTTCTTGTCAGTGATGGAGTTGTTCAATGAGATGAAGGTTATGGGATGTTGCCTGAATGTGGTCACCTTCAACACTTTGATCATTGGGTTTTTTTATTGGGGGGAAGGGTCAACAAAGGGATTGGGGTTGTGTGTAAAGTGCTCGAGATGAACGGCATGCTTTCAGCCTCTTCCCTTAGACCTCCACTCCTCCTTACTCCTTCTACCAATTCTCTAGGCACAACTCCAACTCCTCCTCACATCTTGGCAACAACCTTTGCTCCCTGTCCTCTTGTGAACCTCCTCCAGTCTTCTCGAGGACCAACAACATCATCACCAATGAGGATGACATCGTGGAGGACCTCGTTGGCATGCTGTGGATCGTGGTGGCAGAGGGGGAAGGATTGATGGGTGGAGGGCGGAGGGGGTTGCTAGAAGGCTCTTTGGATTGCTCAAAGCCGTGTACTGCCTCCTCCGCCTTCGAGCCCCCTTCTTAAGAACATCCTCTGCCCCCTTTTCCCTCCTCTTTTGCCTCCTTTCTCCCTTCTTCACCCCAGGGCTTCATCCCTAACCTCATCTACCCTCGTTCAAACCTCCTATGCCCCTCCCCACCGCCTCCTTCCCCCCTCCTCCATCCTCGAGCCACCTGACCTCAACCCTTCCTCTTCATCCTCCCCTCCGTCCCTTCTACGATCAGAGCCTACTTCCCATGGCTGAAAACACCCATTACCCCGATGGGAGCTTAAATCCTCTTTTTGAACCCACCGAGCTTCCCGAGCCCAATTCCAAGCTTGGATCCGAGCTCGATTGTGAGCCCGAGGCCATGCGCGACCTCCTCAAGGTGCTCACAAATAAGATGTGTGTGGAACTCCTTTTGGCATCATGCCACCATTTGAACATGCTGGATGTGATTCGAGACGCTGTAACGATTTGATGGACCGCTAGGTCTTCATCCACGATGTCGGCTAGGGCACCTTCCCTAAAGGAAAGAGAAAATGAAAGAGGTGGGATGTTAATATCATCACTGCCATGTTTTTTTGCCATTTATGCTTGTACCCACTCCAATGGTCTGGTGGTAGTGCAATGTGCCTAGTGCCTACCACCCAAAAGATTAGGGTTCACTTCCCTTTTTATGGGGGTTGCATTAGGTAACTGACAACCAACTTAAAAACATTCGGATCTTTCAACATGAATTTGAGCAAGAATCCATGTAGTCGACCTACTTAAAGTGGGAGAAGGCTTCACCATTTTTTTATGCTTGTACCCTCGTTGTTAATGCCTATTTGTAGGGGAAGGAATAGTAACTAATGCGAAGAGCATAACAATTATTGCCCCAAGAAGATAGGGGAACATATGATATCGCAAAACATGTAGGGGCATAATTGTAAATTTAAAATCTCTTAGGGGCACAAGTATAAAACCCTTTTTTTTATCATTGGCTGGCCTTCTAAGCCATCTAAGCTTGGAATGTACGTAAACAGAATGTTCATGGGATGAAACCAACGTAAATAAAACAAATTGAAAACCAGTCAATCGAAGCTTTCTAGGCCTTCTATCTTCTCCTTCGATTCCTTTGAAAATAGGGTTCCAATAGTGGAAATCATCACTGCTACAACTTTCTCATGCCTCTTCATGCTGATTCATCTCGTGGTATTTTCGTCAATGCCTCCATCGTCTCTTGATCTTCTTCGTTAATGATGCAGATCTCACAAGTTTACAACAACACCTTGTGACCTTCATCATGGATCTAAGATGACATATCGTTCCTTAATCATCTTGCCAGCCTCGCAGTTCATTACCTTGAGAACGGGATGGGCCATCATACCACCCCACCTCAATGATAAATAGCATATGCCGTCTGTTCTCCTAGCTATTGTCACCGCATCTGGAGAGATGCGAATGCCTTCATTTGATAACACTACATCCTTGTGTTCTCATACAACTAACTCGTGCATTGATCTTCAGTGTCGATAAGGGTTTTGTTTTATCATGGAATTGCAAACCTATGCTGATCGATTTTTGAGTGAAAACTGGGTGGTATCCCAATTTGGGCCCCACCGCCAAAAAGCAATATATATATATAAATATTAAATTTTAGAGTACATGATTACATAGAGTCATAAGCTCCAAGAAATAGCTTGGGCCCTACAATGTTCTATTACATTTTTCGAGTAGAATCTTTGTCCCCCAAAAATAACCTCATTTCTCGCGCACCATATAGCCCATATCAACGTAAACCGGAAAGCAGAGTCCTCGTGGCCATAACCGCACACCAACCTGATATCCCTACAAAAGCTCGAGCTCTCTCTACCATCAAGCCAAGAATATTCGTCGTGCTCTACACCAAAGCTGAGGAAGGACACGAAAAGAACAGATGATCCACCTTCTCTACAACCGATCCGCATCTGTTGCACACCACATTCTCCACCCCCAACAGCTTTCCCCTGGGCTCCTTGGTGAGGAGTATGTCGTACCTGAGAAACCACAGAAAAATCTTGATTCGGTTTGGCAACTTGCTTCTCCATATCATCTACAGGTCGACTCACACCAACTCCACCTTCCCTACATCCTCTACAAAGAATCTATAAGCCTTGTTAACCGAGAATCTTTCGTTAACCCAAGCATAGTGATATCTTCCAACCGAAGGGCCCTCTGCAGTGCCAACTCAATCTGCAATGCCAAGAAGTCATCCACCCTTTGATCCGATAGCCCCCAAGAAAAAAAATTGGAGACCACACCCCCTGCTCCCATACCTTCTGCACCGCCACATCCCTATCCTTTGTTGATCCCTTCCAACCGAGAATCTTTCGTCAACCCAAGCATAGTGATCCCTATCCTCCCAAAGGGCTCTCTGCTAGCGCCGGCCAAGGTTTAAAAAGCGCGAGGTGGTCCGAGGCATTTTTCCTGAAATTGAGGCGAGGCGTAAGCCTCGAGGCTGTCGAGGCGTAAGCCTCAATTTTTTAAGAAAAAAATTAAAATTAAAGCAAAATAGATCGAAAAAAGTATATGATAATATTAAATTTTCCTAAAAACACATTTAAGAATAGTTTAACACTAGTAGAAGATACAATAAATAAGCGATGAAGGCAATGCAGTTCAAGAAAACCAATATTAAGCCACTAATATATGGAACATCAAGTTCCAACTCCAACTTCAATAATTCAATATGAGTATCGAATTAAAGTCTATACTTAATACTAAAGTACAATAAAACCATAATTTTTAGTGTTCGAAGTAAAAAAATACTAACATACCTTGAATCCCAACCATTTGTCTTGCTGGACGTTGTTGGAGAACCGACATATGCATCCCTTCCTGCCATATCATATCCCAACAAGACGGGGGTCTCGCTATTCACGATATTATTTTTATTTTGCTATTCACAATAAAATGTAATAATTATTTTATCTCGCGTATTTATTTTCAACCTTTCGTCTTCATATATACAATAACTTATACGATAATAACTTATACGATAACTATTATAAGATTCACAACTTATACAACCAAATAACAATATCAAGTTGCAAACTTGCAACTAATATAAAATATTTATTACAATTCAAACTCAAACTGTGTGCAATAGAACTAGTATATGTAGATGTATGATAATTGAACATGATGTATACAAGATCATGGAGCTTCACTTGTTTCAAGCGATCTCTTCTCTTTGCAATGCAAGGTTTAACATGGAAATAAAAATACAAACATAAAAAATATAATGCGTACGGAAAATAGGATCATGTGCAAAGCACATAACTAAAAAGGTAACAAAAAAGCCTCATGCTTGAGGCTTACGCCTCCGCCTCGCCTCGAACGCCTCACGTTAAGGCAAGGTGTACGCCCCACAGGGGCGATTTTGGTGCACCTCGCCTCGAAGCGTACGCCTTTGCGCCTCGAGGCGACGCTTTTTAAAACCATGGCACCAGCTCAGCCCGCAATGCCAAGAAGTCCTCCGCCCTTTGATCCGACAGCCCCGAAGAAAAAATCGGAGACCACACTCCTTGCTCCCATACCTTCTGCACCTATGTTATCGATGGCTGCAACCTTTAGATTCTTCATGGGGTAGGTTTCCACGGTGTTGAACCTCCGCTGCCGCTATGATGATGTCAACTTCACAAGACATGGCGTATACTTTTCTATGGCTTCTTTTCCAAAAGCTCTATGATTTTATAGAGGGAAACTTGATATCACCATTGTTGGAGCGTTCATCACATAAAAATATATTTCTTCGATAATAGGACTTCGAGAACTTGATAAAAATAATAAAAGTCAAATTGAAACTTGAAAAAGACCAAGATTGACTGCTTTATACAACATGAAAATAGAAAATAACAAATAAAAAATGTGGAATCCTACTTTCACTCCATTATGCTTTCGCTCAAGGCCGTCGGATTTCTTTGATGAGTATCATTCTTCTTTTTCAAGCCATAAAATTTTGGATTTCGATTTCGTTTCACCCAAGTCTAAAAGGAGAAATTTCGGAAAATTTTGCTAAAATTGTTGGAAATCATTTAAATGACTTCAAACTTGATTTTTTCCCAAAACTAAGGTATATAATAATCTTAAATAATCAAACATACTATAAATACAATTGTTCGTAAATATAGAGGTGCAAATGTAAGTTTTGAAGTAGTATTATCGTCATAATCATCATACATGTTGATATGTAGTAGCAAAAGTTCCAGAGTCAGAATTAAATTCCGAACTAGAAAGAAAAGCAATGCTAATTACCTCTTCAACAAGAGTGAGGGAATACACACAATAACTACTAAACAAAATGCATATATATATAAACAACGAACATAAAATATAGAACTCTTTGGTTAAAATTTGAGTTTAACTCTTGAATCTTGTATTGGAATTAAACCTAAAATTTCAGAAATATCTAAGGAAATTATGATGCTCTCTAAGAAATCATCACATTGACGGGAGAATGTGGGGGTGGGGGGGTTCATTGATATAGGCAAATTTCAATGAAAGCAAGGGGTAGATTCCCATTTTTTGTTGTTTCGCTGAAATGACATGTAATTTCGATTAAATCTCGCCGATGTTTTGCCGAAATCTTGGAAAAAGAAATAAGGTGCCATTTTGATTTCCCTAACATGGAGAAATGGAAATTTCAGAGACATTCACCCAAATTTCGCTGAAATTTGAGGTCATGTTCTTTTTCCCCATGTCGGGTTCTTTGAAAGTCTCCAATATTAAACCTAGATTCACAAAGAAACTATAATGCTCATAGGGAATTCTCACATGAATTAATGGGGAGGCTCACACCCGTTGCTACTTATAAGAGGCTAAAGAAAACATAGCATTAATGAGCCATTCCCCCTGTCTTTGCTTCAAAGAACAGAAGCTGGTTACAGATAATTACAGAAGTAGGATAATTGGCAAGGAATAAGCACTTATAATAGAATTTAAGTATAACCATCTTCTTTTTCATTTTGAGGAGAAAAGGTTTGGGGAAAAAGGGAAACTATGGAAGATTCAAAGTCAGGCTTAAGTAATGACATGGAATGTCTTTTTCAAAACCTACCAGGAGGCATACCGATGATATAATAAGAATAAAAAGGGTAAATCACAACTAAGGCCCCAATCTACGCTTCGACTCCCAAATCCTAATTGGGGGCCTAATTTTTCAAATGTAACAAAGAGTGTATTACACTTTCAATTTTATGATTTAACGTCGACATAGAAGGGTCGTGAATGCTTACAGAAGCTTCTATTTGAGATAAAAAATATCTGACCTCTTTGTCGCATTTGATAAATGAGGGCTCTAATTGGAAGTCGGAGCATAATTGGAACCTTTTTTGCAATTTACGGTACCTTAGAGCTTCAAAAAAAAATTTACGGTACCTTAAAAAACTTGTGATTGATGTAGAAAGGACTCTTTGTATATACAATCCAAAGGGGTTGTCTCATTTGTTCTTCCTTTCTTCCTCTTCTCTTTGGGCATTTGGTTGATCTGAACATCATGGAAATATTGTCATTTGGACACGTATCTCCAACTGAATGGTGAAAAAAATGGATTTTCTTTCCTCTCTCTTTTGATGAGAAGAACGACAATGTCAAATTCTTTTCCCTTTCTTCAAAGTTCCATTTTCAGGAGGAGCAGTTGATTTGACAGTTTATAGTCCTCATCTACCAGGTGTTTTATCTGTTAGAGTTCCTCAATTTATAACTATCTCCAACATGGTTTCAAAAAAAAAAAACTATCTCCAACATGTGTAGAGCTCGAATGGCTATGCAGTATGCACATGTTACCCCTTTACGTGTGGTCAATTCTACTGACAACATTCCTACTTTCTTATCACTTCATATTGGGCAATTGATAGCTAGGACCCTCACCATAGACCATAGCTGAAGAAAGCATGGAGCAAGTAGACTAGAAACAACAAGGTTGCGAAGCAGGTTAAAAATGTAGGGGATGCTGTCTATCAACTTGTTTGCAAGCTGCTCTCAGATGAGGCATCTTGACAATTGCTGACTTCAACTAGATGAGGGAGTGCCAGTGAGAAATCTTTCCCGTGGGAATGAATTCCACTGTCCTTTCGCTATCTGAAACTCCAATACATCACCCTTCACGAAACTGTTCGTTGCATTAATAATAACCATGTTTTACCATTCTCTAATAACAATTCATTTAGCAACTCCAGGCATCCAATTTAAATCTGTACAATCAGATTAAAAATTGGTATAATTAAAGTAGATTTCGTACCTCTGATACTTCGGAGTTATGCCAAAGATCACTGCTCATGAGATTCAGTGCCGTGAAAGGCTATTTACGGTTTCCCTTTTGTTGCTATTGCGAGGTTTGCGAGTTTTTGTGGGGAACTGCTGTTATGTGTTGTGATACGGATCCCTGTTATGGGTTGCTTCTTGTGTGTGAAGACAGAACAATAATAGGTGCCCTCAGTGGTGGTACACAAAACAAATGCTGCACGATTACTGGTATTTGCATGGTGTCTGTGGTTTTATTGCCAATGCCATTGTGGCTTGGTGCACTATTTTACAGTTCTATTGATATTTGCTGCTTCCCATTTTCTTTCAATGTGGTTTTGGGGTAGTGTTCTATGCTTGAATGCCGTGGAATTCGTTTTTCTTGATAGCTAGTGTGATGCATGATTTGGACATTGGTGATTGGGTAATAATAGATAATAATTCATAGATCTATGAAAGACAGAATTATCTCTTGATATTAACTGATGTCCTAGATTTATTTGTCATGATGCGAATAATAGACAGTGGTTATGCAGATATTGTGACAAGACGTAAAAAAAGTGTTCCTCTCCTGGAAGAATTCAGGTTAAAAAGTTTATGTGGATGATGGAACACATGGTCACAGGATTGGGTGATGGGTCGGTATTTGCAACATAAGTAGAGGAAGAAGAGGGAAAGAAGAGGCTGATGGATGATACATGTGAGAGAGACGGCTATGATGAGTAGGAAACGAGGAAAGTGTTATTTATTAGGAGGCAGAGGAAATAATTATTAGATAAACATGCCCCATGATAGTTGCGTCTAATGTTTATGTGATGGTGTAACCCAAAGTTGCATGCTTAATACTACCCAGGTGTCGATGTGAGGCAATTTATTATTGGGACCCCGTTTGTGCAGGCACCATAATTCAGGGACCATTTTATATAATTGCGTTATAATTTCTATTTTGGTTCTAGTAAAATTAATTTAATGTCATAGTTAGTCTAAATGCCTTACACAATCGAAGAAGTTATTGTCTTTATTGAATTGGTTCTGGGCGCATGCCATTTCTGGGCATGCACCCTTTCCTTTTCAAACAAAACAGAGGGGTTTGTTTTGATTTTCAAGCTTCTTGATTATGCGATATACAATTTGCAGTAAAAGGTCTCGGCTTGATACCTGGTGTAGTTGGCCGTTTTGACTCGTCTAATGGTTTCAGCGTGCCACATATTGGCTGGAATGCATTGCAAATAACCAAGGAGTCTGTTATATTGGATGGCATCCAAGGAGAACATGTTTACTTTGTTCACTCTTATCGCGCCGTGCCTGTATGCTCTCAGTCCACTTGGCATATAGAACAACTTTATCTTTGTCTTTACCGGCATGCTAATTTTCTCATGTGTAGTAAATTCTCAAACATATGATGTAGTCAGATACCAACGAAGAGTGGATTTCATCTACCTGCAACTACGGTGAAAATTTTATAGCTTCTATCACTAGAGGGAATGTGCATGCAGTGCAGTTTCACCCAGAAAAGAGTGGAGGTGCCCTAATATCTAACAGAACTCTGTCCTTATCGAGTAGATATAGATTCTATTCTATTTCTAGTCTTGATAAGCTCACATATTTAATATGCACATTTTCCAGATGTTGGGCTTTCATTGCTGAGAAGGTTTCTTTGCTCCTCGTCACTATCAAAATTTTCAACATTAAATGTATGATTTAGTTATATTTTTGTCGTGTTCTCGTCAAATACTGGAAACCATTTTATCAATTAATCTTACAAATCATATTTGTCACCCATTTTAGAAGTTAACTAAAGGCAAGGCGTCGAAATTGGCTAAAAGAGTAAGCTTCCTGTCCATGAAAGTTATATTTGCCAGTTTTATATATACATGTGGTTGTGTATAATGTTAATGGAGCTTTCTTTGGTATTTGCTTATCAAGGTAATTGCATGCCTTGACGTGAGAGCCAATGATAACGGTGATTTGGTTGTAACTAAAGGGGATCAATATGATGTTAGAGAGCATACTAAAGGGAAAGAGGTATAAGATGAGTTTTTCACATTGCTTACATGGCTCACATGGACGCTAAAGTTTTTTTTAGTTCAACTATCTGCATGTCATGTAGAGTTTATTTGTTTGAGTTGGGATGGTGTTGTTGTGGTTCACACCATGCTTCAGTAATCTGCTTTACAGTTATGATTTCTCTATTGCTGTCTGGTTATACTAGCTTAGAAATATTTATACAAAACTGCTGCAAAGTTGCACTGCTATTTCCGTCTAAATAATATGTGAGGATTCAATATATGCACTACAAATGCCATGTTATTTACCAAATCAGTTAGACAAAGGGATTGTGTTGTTTGTTTTATAAAGTAAATCCTAGTTTATGTGTCTATATTTGCATGACCTCAACATATTTGCCCAGGATTAGCATTAGATTGTTAATCCTTCAAACATTTTTATTTCTTTTAATATGATAATTTGAATGGTCCAACTGCTACTTATTTTTGTTGGCAACTCGTTCTATGTTCTTGGAGATACAAGGCAGTGTTCTAAAAATTCGGCTGGAGTGATTGTTGTAACGTCTTAAAATCATGAACCAGTCAAATTCTGACCAGTTCCTCTCACAAAAACTATATATTAACATATAGAAATTGCTGAATCTTGATTGACTAGGATGATTCGCTATGTTTTAACCACCCCATGTCAATAAAAGGATGGGCTTTCAAAAAAAAATAAATAAAAGGATGATATATATAACACCCTTACCCCAAAACCTTTTGATAAATGGAACAAAACCTTGATGCATCCTTTATTTTTATTGCAACTTAACCTAGTTTCTGTTGCTGCCTTTGGTTCCACCTTGCCATGACATTACCTTCTTTGTCTTTCTCCCCCACTCGTATGTTATTACAGACATGGCCCTTTCCAATCATTTACTACTTCTTCTTGCATCCGATTTGTCCGCCTTAGCGGTTGCTTCCTTTTGCTAAGGTGACGAGCTTTTCCCATCATATGGTTGCTTAAATACTCCATACTTCCACTACAAAATTTTTTTGGCCCTTCACTTTGATTGTTAATCATCACATACTGGTGGTCTCTCATCTGAGTCATCTCATCCACTAGTTAGGCTCGTATAAGATTTTTCGTTATTCTGACCTCATTTAGTTGTAGGGAAAAATGAATCTGTCCCATGGTATAATGGCTTATTCTTTCAAAAGTGAAACAATTATCCTTGTTATCACCCTTTCCTTTAGAGAATGATAATAATTTATTTTGTCACAATCAAGGTTTGAAAAAACGAAAGGCGGAACGAGGCGTTTTCCTTGGAAGCGAGGCGAGGCGTAGCCTCGAGGCGGTCGAGGCGTAAACCTCAGTTTTGTATAGAAAAACAACTATAAAATATATAATACATATATTTATTGATGAAATAATATAATCTGACAAACATATAGTATATAACAATGTAATATATGATGATATTATGAAGATAAGAACATGAAAAAAGGATATGTCAATGACTCAATGCCATAAACCTTTCTAAATTTCTACCTAATCAAAATAAAATCATTGGTTATAACTTATAACTATCACTAAAAAATTATCCAAAAAGGGATTGGCTATAGTTGTCATTATAAATATCCAAGGTGTTGATATGAATCATATGATTTGAATCCTAACTATATGTTCAACTTTAAGCATACATTTTGCATAAATTAATAGTTAGACATAATTAATAATAAATATAAAGCAGTTTGCTGAAATAGTTACACATAACTAATAGTAAATGTGGAGTTATGGGTACGAAAGAAACATCGGATTTAGGCATTTAACTTGTATAATCATTATCCTAAACAAGTATATATTTATAGGCTTCTCAAACCACCATGTAACTATTAAAATCATACAAGAAATCTTCCAAAAAAACAAAAACGCCTCGGAAAACGCCTCGACCGCCTCGAGGCGGAACGCCTCGAGGCTACGCCTCAGGCACTCGAGGCGCACGCCTCACTGGACAAGGCCGAGGCGCACGCCTCGAGGCTAAAAAGGCCCGCCTCGCCTCGAGGCGTACGCCTCGACCGCCTCGAGGCGCGCCTTTTAATACCATTCACAATACTACCACTTAAACCAGTATATGGCCGTAGGTAGCCAAGTGCGGAGCGGATAACTGTTGAAAACATTTAAGAAGTACTCCCACCGCAAGCAAGATGAGGGCTTTCCTGGATAGTCAATAGCTTCCCCAGAGCATTTAGTAGCACAACCGAGATAACTATTGGGTTCTTTGCCCCTGCGGGGATGAAGCAACAGACGTCTTATGGCTCGTTTGGTTATCAGGTTACCCTGGGGTAACCTGGTTTACCCCCTGCATTCCTGGGTTGGAATTCCATCATAAATTAATGCGACATCACACCACATTTGTCATTCCAACCCTCTCCAACCCTCCTAACCATCCAAACAACTACTATTCACAGGAGGTTACTACAACCCAACCTAGTTACCAAACATGCCCTTAAGAATAGAAGATCCGGTCCTAGCTCGACGATCCATTTCTTATTATGATGTATCAAGTGGAAATGCAGTGACATGCAGCTGAGGCATCCTAATAGATCGAGAGATTTGAACCTTGTTGTCCAATTATATCAAGGTTGCAAAAGTCGGTAGTCGGTACTCGGTCGGCTGGGTCACTGACTAAGGATTAATCGGCAGTCGGGTGACTAATCGGATTTAGTCGGACTTTAATTGGCTTTGAATTTTATGATTATTTTAAATATATAACTCATTTTTATACATATATTTACATAGATTTTGTATTTTTTATACTACCATAATAAAATAGAAGAAGCAATTGAATTTAAATATAACATTAAGCATATTATAATAAGTTTGCTTATAAAAAAAGCAAAACATTAAAAAAATATGATATCTCCAAGCAAAAATTGGTCGATTAATGCCCTTAGTCGGAATTAGTCGGTACTCGGTCGGCCACCCCTCTGACTAGACTAGTCGGACCTACTAGTCGGGTCAGTCGGGTGACTTTTACAACATTGAATTATATTTAACGCACCTGATCAATGCGATCATACACTCACCATCTATTTGAATTCAACACTTATCACACACTCCAAATAAAAAACAACATGATAAGAACTTCACTATATCAAACTCTTACCCTTGAATACAAATTCACCAACTAAGCATGATTTGGGAATGCGCTTCATTCATTCTTTATTCCGCCAACACAATTTTATTACTCATCGCACAACCACACACAATCTTAGTTAACGAGAATGACTACAATAAGGTGTAGAGTGCATTTATAACCTTCAACAACACATACTTTTTTTTTGAGGAGAACGAGGGTGTAGTCCCAAGGTTGGAACCAATTGCAAATTTATTCAACCACATACTTTTTTTATTTTAAAAAGTGAAAGAATGACTACTATTGCTAGTAGGCATCCATATACATTAATGAAAGGAGTGGTGGATATTGCACAATAAGTAACAAGATAACAATCATCCCCATTTCCTCCCATGCCTGCCATTATCGAGAGCACAAAAGTAAGATATTTGCCACATGTGTGTGACATCGACCTTGAAGATCGCTTTGTAATGCAATATCCATAGTGTCTGGAAAGTAGCACGAGGTCTCACCATATCTAACCTCCTAATAGGATGTTACCTATACGTTGTTGATCCTCCTTATTTATATCGAGCGTCTAGTTGAAGGTGCCACCTCTATAGAAAAGCCAAGTGAAATCTTCACATGTCTAGAATTGTTTGCAAAAAGATACCAAGGTTCAAAATATCAATCTCGATGTCGTATTGGTCAACCCCAGAAGGGATATATCGAGATCTACCAATGATATTGGTGGAAATCTTGGAATTGGCGCAAAAAAGTGATTTTTCGTAAATTAAGATCGTCTTATCCCGTAAAAGATTAAAAAACATATAAATACACACTTATATGCAAGAATGATATATATTTAACACATGAATACTCATTATATCCCACATATTGTTGTTGTCAATGGTCACGGTTGATTGTTGACAACTGAGAAGTATTGAAAAGGATATTATATAAATCTCCATCGATAAGATTATATAAATCTCCATCAATAAACTTTCTTTGATCAGTTTTAGAATTGTTTCAATTTCCATCGTCAAAATGGGCTTGTAGCCCTCCGTTTGAAGCACGAGTCTCGTTGCCTGATGAATGAGCCTAGGGGGGGTCCAGGGGAAGTAAATGCGCTTCCCCTGCAGGGGTGTGGGGACAACACCCTCAAACATGAAACAAAATTCATAAATCATCTTTAATTTTTATTTTCTTGAGTAGTTACATAAGCAAAATCTCGAAAAAAATCAACCACTAAAGATAAAAAATTGTGAATCGAGCATAACAAGCCCAATATCAGTGGTATCGATCAATATCAACCGATATCCGGGAACTAATACACCGCAAACATTCATTTTCGATCGATACAGGTTGACATAGCGATATCTCGCCCGATATCTTATGAGATATCGCCCGATATATTGGATTTCGATATATATATGTGAATATCGACACCCTATCCTTTTCGATGCCATATATCACCGATATATCGCAGTATTCTGGACACTGTAGGATGCTACATGAAAAGATGCTCAACATACTTTTGATTGTAGCTTCAAACATGCTCTTGATTGGGGGGGTCCAGGGGGAGCATGTGCTTCCCTTGCACGGGTGTGGTGACACCAACTGCAACACCATCGACCCTAAAACAAAATATATAAATCATTGTGTATTTTTAATTTATGGAGTAATACACGCAAAATATCAAAAAAATCAACCATTAAAGATAAAAAATTGTGATATCAAGCACAACAATCCCAATATCGATGATGTCAGCGGATATCGACTGATTTTTAAGAAATAATACACTGCAAGCATTCATTTTCAACCGATATAGGTCGA
This sequence comes from Ottelia alismoides, assembly GCA_037367405.1. Taxonomy (NCBI): domain Eukaryota; kingdom Viridiplantae; phylum Streptophyta; class Magnoliopsida; order Alismatales; family Hydrocharitaceae; genus Ottelia; species Ottelia alismoides. The sequence continues at coordinate 90,569 of JAZKJV010010050.1, read as the reverse complement.
TATAGTGATATTTCGCTGATATCTTATGAGATATAGGACGATATCTTAGAAATTGATATATATATATATATGTATGAATGTTGAATCCCATTCCTCTTTGATGCCATATATCATTGATATATCAAGATATTTCGAACACTGAAGGACAATATATAAAAAGATATTCAACATGCTCTTGATTGTAGCTTCAAATATTGGTTTCTGTCTTGCCTCATCTCGTGAAAAATGGGTATATTGAGGAAAACATCTTTGATATCGTTGGAAATCATTTAAATGATTTAAAAAGTAATTTTATACATTAAGGTTCCAATGGGCAGTCGAGAGGGTTCCAACTGGTCAATTTAGAGTTGGTCACCTTGTTGAAGGAGTAGGGGGGTTGGGCATCCTCGGGCTGGAGGACATGAGTAAGGTGTTGATGTTGAAGCGGTCGGCGAGGATGTGAGACCATGGTGAGGACCTCACCTGTAGGCTTATTCAGAACATTTATGCCATTGAAGCGCAACCACGATGGAGATTTCGTCTTAGCATAACCATTCTACATTTTGGAATGGGATTTGCTCGGTCTTGCAGGCCCGATTGTTAGCGACGGTAAATCATTTCTATTTTAGAAGGATGATTGGTGTGGGGATGGACCTCTGCTGGAGCATTTCCCTCGACTTTTTGCTTTGGCCGGTGATCCTGAGATGTGCACTAGTGATGCTTGGGTGGACGGTCAATGGATGTCGTGCTTATCCCCTCCTCTATCGGAGCAACGTTTCAATGAAATCATGCATATGATGGAGCATATGGCTTCAACACTGGGCAAAACCGAATGGTAGGACTACTGGGTTTGGCGGGATGTCTTTTTCTCTATGAGAATGGCCTACATGACCCGCATGAATGGTGTCGAGGGAGTAAGGGGGGATAGGGATAAGGATGCATTGTGATTTGGATTATGAGGGCGCAGATGAAGATCAAGGTCTTCCTTTGGCTTCACAAGCTTGGTTTGGTGTTAACTAAGGCAAGGAGGTCCTCCTTCATCTAGGGGAGACACCATGTGCTCTATGTATACAGTTGAGGAGGAAAACCCGGACCATCTTTTCTATTCGTGTGATCGAGTCCAAGAAATTTGGGTGGAGGTGGGCATCTCGTGGGTGGACCCTTCTTCTCAAGCTTACTTTTGGATCAGATCGATGGCGGAGTTGTTGCTTCCACTCGTTGTGATTTGGGCGATCCGACTCTCACGTAATGAGCTGATTTTTTGTCCGCATAGATTTTTTGTTGAATTGGGGTGAAGAGTGGTGACGACAACGTTCAAAAGAAGGATTCTTTTAGATACATGAGATCTATTTTGCAACATAATGGTGAAATTGATGGAAATGTTACTAAAAGAATAAATGTATGTTGGTTAAAGTGGAGAGGAGCCTCTATTGTTCTCTGTGACAAGAAAATTCCTTTGAAAATCAAAAGAAAATTTTACAAAGCAGTCGTGAGACCTGCTATGCTCTATGGATCTGAATGTTGGCATGTGAACCATAGATATGTGCAGAGAGTGGCAATAGCAAAATAAAATGCTAAGGTCAATATGTGGACACACATATAAAGATCGGATTAGGAATGATGCAATTAGAAGGAAAGTTGGTCAGCTCCGATCGAGGATAAGATGCGAGAAAACCGTTTAAGGTGGTTTGACCATGTGTAAAGGAGGTCAGCTGATGCACCAGTTAGGATATGCGAGTTTTGGGATGTTAAACCAGCTAAGAGAATGCGATGAAGACCAAAGAAGTGTTGGAATGAGACTATACGAAGGGGTCTTAGTTTTTTGGACCTAAGCCCGAGATTGGCCTAAGATAGATCTGAATGGAAGCAAAAACCCATGTAGCCTACCCTACTTAATGTGGGAAAAGGCTTTGTTGTTGTTGATAGATTTTTTGTTGATAATGTTGTCCACTTAGCTAGATCTCTTCTCGAGACCTGGTTGTTGTAAGTTTTCTTGCAACCTTTCTTTCTTAATAAAAGTTTGGGACATACACCTCATGAGTGTTTCCTCCTTTTCTGACTCACAAAAGCTCGTAATCTTAAAATATATAATGCTACTAGTCTTGCAACAAGTTTTGATACTAGAAAGAAATGCATAATGTAGTCATCATCCAATAATTGTTAACAACCTATGACTATAAGCACACATCAACAAAGCCTTTTCCCATAATTAAGTAGGGTCAATTACATGGATTTTTTGCCTCCATTTAGATTTATTTTGGGTCATTCTCAAGCTTAAATCCAGATAACTAAGGTTCATTCGGATAGTCTCATTCCAACACTTCTTGGGCCTTCCTCGCCCTCTCTTAACCGACTCAACATCCCAAATCTCGCATCGTCTAACTGGTGCATCAACCGATCTCCTTTGCAATTGACCGAATCATCTTAAGTGTTTTCTTTATCTTATCGTCTGTCGGAGCTACACCAACTTTCCTTCTGATCGCATCATTCCGAATCCGATTTTTTCATGCATGACCACACATCCACCTTAGCATTTTCATTTCTATTGCCATTCTCTACACATGTCTATGGTTCACATGCCAACATTCCGATCCATAGAGCATAGCAGGTCTCATGACTGCTTTGGAATACTTTCCTTTACTTTTAAAAGGGATTTTCTTATCACAAAGAACAATAGAGGCTTCTCTTCACTTTAGCAAACCTGCATTTATTTTATGAGTAACATCTCCATCAATTTCCCCATCCTGTTGCAAAATAGATCCCGAATATCTCAAAGAATCGGCTTTAAAAAAAATCTCAAAGAATCTTTCTTTTGAATGTTATCATCTACAATCTTCACCTCGAGTCTTCCACTATTGTTTCCATCAAATGTGCATTCCATATATTCAGTCTTAGCCCTACTTATACAAAATTCATTAGTCTCTAAGACACGTCTCCAAACCTCAACTTCCCATTTACTCTAGAGTCAAATTCCTAAGTAGTACCTGGGAATTACTTAAATACCCAGGTACTACTTAATGTTTTTTTTACTTAAAAACTACAGAGGTGCCGCATGTTCAACATGCGACACCCCTTATGTGTTTTTTACCCAGGAACTACGTATGTGTCGCATGTTGGATATGCGCTATAGATAACGCATATTCAACATGTGATATTGAGCCTAAATAAGCCCCGCGCCCAGCGGCCTTCCCATTTCCCAGCCCTTGCCCCCGTGCCTTCGTTCTCCAGCACCCCAGCCGCCCCCGACGCCAACCTCAGCACCCGCATCTTGTGATCTCCTCCTTTCTCAAAAACATCCGTTTTGGTCACTCCTAGCCCCGCGGAACACTCCTTTTCCGTGTTTTCACTGATTGGCACCGTCCTAGCCGTCCCCGCTTCTCATTAGGGCTAATCACTTGTTGCGAACAATTGGACTTGGTAAAATTTTTCTTTAGTTATTTTTGTATCATATGCAAGTTATTTTCATTTCTCGAATGTATGACGTTTGCTTGTACGTTGTGTCACGTATTAGGTTAGAATGGAGCAGTTGTATTGTATGTGTCATTTGAGTAGTACACTCATGTGCGGATCGTCAACCAACGTGAGGGGGTTTGTGATGACTCCTAATATGACGTTCGATGAGATGTTGAACTTGGTTTACCGTAAGTTCAACTTGGATGTTGACAGTTAAAAAATCCGATTATTACATCGCATCCCTCGAGGCCTAGGGGAGGAACCGTCATTTTCATCTATTGTCGATGATGATGATGTGCAGACAGTTCTTGTGTACGCTCGGACCATTGGGAAATCAATGCCTACTGATATTTATGTTGAAGATGTATCTGTGAGCGAAGTCCCCACTGTTATGACTAACAAGGGACCGTCTGGAGTCCCGAGCACACAAGCAGCAGTTGTCCGCAGCACGCCACCAAGAAATGTGTAACATCCGAATCCGAATGAACTGAAGCTCCTGTCAATTAAAGGATGTTGCAAGAAAGTTTGGATCTCCAAAGTGGAGACATTCAAAGGTACATATCTTTCTCCTCTTTGTTCTTATTAAAGTCAATGTTGAAGTTTCTAATTCATTTTTTTATGTTGCTATCCATCAGGTATTTTATCTATTGTTGTATGTTAGATAAAGCTACAAAATCCCTCCAAACTTAAAGTATCAAAGGTACAATCTTTAACCCTCCTCTTGCTGCCTTCCATGCATGATTCAATACCTTAAATTACCTCTGAAATTAGATGAGAATGTGAAGTTTTACATGGAATTCATTAGAACTTTTCAACAATTATATATGCTCTTGATTTCTTAAAATTTTGAGGATAAAAATTTAGGTTTAGCATGCAAATTAACCTAAGTTCAAGCCATTAATTAGCTAGAATTTTTAGCACAGAAAAATAGAAATTTGGGGAAAATGACATGCATTTTCTTATGGAATCCTGAGAAGGATGAAGCAATTTATAAATAAAAAATCTAATATAAGTAACCGAGCCTCTAAAATCCTAAAAAAAAAACTCAACCTCAAAACTGGATGACTTACCTTTATAATTGAAAGCAAGACTCCTATTAATCAACTGCATATTCTTTACATCAAGGACATGCTCAATTACTATTTTTAATGATAAAGAGTCCTAAAGTCGATCATAAGATACTTTGATGCATTTATGACTAAAGATGCATTATTTTTGGATGAAATCCTAATAAAGATGATGTCAATGCTTATAGACTGAACGTAATTCATATCGAAATAATGTCATATCCCCCAACAGATGAGCTGTAGGCAACTGCTCGAGATTGTGAGTTATTCTAAACATAACAAGCATTATACCACACCAACCAAGAATTCCAACAGCTAACATGGAGGTTCACAGAGTGATTGTTATGAACTTGCTCGAAGAGATAATCATGTGCCATTAACCTCCATATGTTTGGTCCAAGGTGGAAAACAATATTATATCTATGAATAATGCAGTATAATCTCATAATTTGGTTGCATGGGTAGAGGCTCCTATAAGAACATATGCCCTAAGGATCTATCCATATAGCTTTTACAGTTGCTTGAGTCGCAATTTGAGGAGGTTTCATCCAGGTTGCAAAGTAAAATTTGCCATGGGTTTCTTGTCTACAGGAAAACCTGTATAATATACATATGCACAAATGGTGAAACCCAGATATTCCTTGCTGAGGAAATCATATGTATATGTGTAGCATTATAACAACATTCTAGAGGGACCCATGAACTTATCTACTTTGCTATTTACACGAGCAATGTCCAAGAAATTCACAGTGATATGTAATAGCTTCCTGATAACCCTTTATATTATATAGCATTGACATCTTATGAGTAAACATCTTTGAAAATATTAAAACTCTTCTCTTAAAGTCAACAAATGATTTCTCAAGATCTTTACGAATAAGAAATCATCAATCAATTGATCATTATGTATAGTCTACTATTCATACAATCTATTATATATATGTGATGTTATGGCAAATGATCGGAAAACACCCGTCCTTTGATGTCTCTACTGGAACTGGTACAATTTAGATATGATTCTTGTTTAAGTACCATATAAAACAAAATGATAAATACTAGCTAGATCCATATCCAAAGCATAGTTGGTGATCTTATGATTTTAGAAATAATAAGATGTGACCACAAAGACCGATCATCTTCATAAATTAATCTTTTAGGTATACTCTACTATTTATACATATCATCAAAGATAGGTAGTGGAAAAATACCTAGAATTGTAAAGTCGACCATTGAAGAGGTTGAGAAATGATGGGGCAGATGAATAAGTGAAATCAATGCTGAATCAGTTATATCAATAAGATCGTTGATAAAAAAAAGATATAGATCTGTACAGTCAACCACAACAGAGATTGAGAAAGGTTGAGGAATCAAGTCAGCGTTGGTGATTCATTGATGACTAATAATTAAAAGTGCCAGTCATGGTGACCTTTACACCTGACTGTGCGAGGGTGCGGTGACCCTCAGCTGGGCGGGAGATTAGGAAGCCCAGTTAGGGCAGCGGCCGCTTAATGCGTGGGTCTAGGATCCCAGTCTTTTTCTCGTTTTTTTTTTCGCGAGCGCTCGCAGTTTTTACGCCTCTCTGGGATCCACAGGTTTCTTTTAAAGACCAGTTCCGCTGACCCTTGTTCTTTAGGGTACCTAGGCTGGAGGACCCTTGGTTTTTTTTCGAGCTCGTTAGCCCGTACCGGTCGGGCCGGTTTTTCTTTTAGAGCGACTTTTCCAGAAAGTCTCTCACCCGTCTTAGTGGCGTAGTTTTGGAGGAGACCTATCCCTCTATTGGACCGCCTTCCAATTAGAGGGCGAGACGGAAGAGCCTCTTTTGTAGGCTACTTCACCGCTTGAGTTTTGTTTATTCTTCGCCAGCAGACTTGGCGATGCTACATCCGAATCATCCATGTATACATCTGAATCTTCTATGGCTATATCTGAATCAGTTACAGTTGAATATGGAAAAGTTACAATTGAGATTGGATTGAGTCACAATTGAGTTTGACTAAAGTTGAATTATAGTCGAACTTGTTACATGGGAGCTTGGTTACAGTTGAGTTGGTTCAGTTAAGTTGAACTAGTTACTTTTCCACCAATAATTCCTGACAAAGAGAAAAGACCATATCATGAAAATTATCCTTATCAGACTACAAGCTACTATCACAGTTGTTTGAAATAGTTAGTAGACGTGTTGGGAACTTAGTTAGGATGCATTTTACTCCACCGCATGCCTACGGAGGCACCCCAACCCTAAGGTTTCCTTACTGCCTTAGAGTCATAGTGTGAGGTCTTAGTAGACCAAAACCACAGACTATCCACTAAGTTTGAGAAATTCAACAAGAAAGAATCAAAACATCAGACTCATCATCTACACTTACTATGGTCTATCCACATGACTCACAAACATCAAAAGAGACCTGAATCATCTCAACTATGCCAAATCATTAAATACTCACGAAATCTGGATCATCTCAATTATTATGATAGGCATTGAATAAGTCATTGAAACTTGAAATTGATGGGGAAGAACAGAAATCATATACATTTTTATACCGTAGTCACACCTTAAAATCATAATATGAGATCACACTCGGATCAAGATCCCAGATTATCCACTAAATCTAAGAGATTAGATAACGACCAAGAACAAAGACTCAAAACCCACATCTCCAAGATCCATTAAACATGATTTATAATTAAGTAAAAGATGATATTTTAAATATGGATCATATAATCTATATATCAAAATGATAAATATTGGGAAATTAGGGTAGGATAACTAAGTCGGGAAATTCACTTGTTGAATAACTAGAAAACTTGTTTCATTGCCAATAGCTCTAAATTTAATTGCTAAGCCTTACTTGCTTTCTTTTGGAGCCACTAAAATTTCCTGTTACTTCTAATTAATAAGATTTACTCAACATTTGTTGATGTTCTTTTCTCCCTATTGCATGGATTGCAGGCAGAATACCTGCACCGTGGTATTGGGAGAGTTGAACGTCAGTTTCTGAAGCAAAATATATCAGGTATGTATGCTATAGTTTGTTCAAGGTATTATTAAATGCTTTTATTTCTCTTCTGATATAATTGGGATGCATGTACATAATGTAATTTCTGTTGTTACATGTTAACTGCTATGGATATTTATGCAATATAATTGTGACATATTGTAGTTCTGTGGCTTATTAGTTAATTTGTGAATGTCATTCGTTCATGTAAAAAAATTTCCCCAAATTTTCAATCCTTTAATATGATCTTTAGCGAACGTGATACTACAGGTGATATGTAAACGGGTATCTCAGATCCGAGAAGGAGCGGGCACCACAGTTTGGTATCAAAGCAGTGGTACCCCACTACATACATTCGTAGTATTATAATTCTGATCACATTGAATTCTCGGATTACGACAATCCTCTGACTTGTCGCGAGTCTGAAGGGGAAATATGGCATTCAAAATCAATGACCACATATGTCACAAATTGCATCTTATTTCCATATTGTATCCCAAGAAGAGAAAAAGCATAATAGAAATATCCACGAACATCAACTATTGTAATTAAGAGTATTGGTTCTTATACAAAACCATGGCGTCTAGTGCCGACCTTTCTATCTTTTTGATTGATTCTGAAACGATGAATGATCTTTGAATTTCTAACTTCAGTAGGTAGAGGTGCAGATGCCCTAGATCATCCTTGTCACATTATGGGCCATGTGGCTAGTTGATCATCATAAAACTAATAGTCTGATAGCTACCAATGTTGATTGGTGGACATGAGACGATAGCAGACTGTCTGCTACTACAGCTCAATAAGTTTGACCTAACTTTGGGTATGAATTGAATGTCAGCTCATCTTGCCTTATGTAATTACTTCTTGAAGACGATTGTCTTCAAGATTTTAGACTTACCCGAGTCTACCTATAAGGGTACATTACATGACTCCAAAATGAAGTACATTTCAGTGTTGAGAGCTCAAAGACTCATAGATCGAGAATACGATATATTTCTAGCAATTATCCGAAATAGACCTGATGAACGAGCCGATGACTCAGGACATCAGTTTAGTGTTGAATTAGTCCAATGTGTTTCTTGATGATTTGCCAGGTATACCGTTTGAGAGAGAGATTGAGTTCGAGATCACACTACTACTGGATACACAACCAATCTCGATGACTCCGTACCACATGACACCAACCGAGTTGAGAAAGCTGAATGTGCAGCTACATGAGTTACTTGACTTGAGTATCGTGAGGTAGAACACTTCACCTTGGGGTGCTCTACTTCTTTCGTCAGAAAGAAGGATGGATCAATGAAATTATGCATTGATTACATACAGCTGAACGAGAAATAGTGGAGAACTATTATCCTCTACCACACATCTATTATTCGTTCGATCAACTACATGGATCTTCGATGTTTTCAAAGATAGATCTCCAATCTGGCTACCATCAGCAGAGGATTCAAGAGTCGGATATTTGGAAGACAACATTCAAGACTCGATATGGGCACGAGAAGTTTGTGTGATGTCGTTTGGGCTCACAAATGCCATGCTTCATACGCAAACATGATGAACAGGATTTTCGTCCATACTTGGACGAGTTTGTGATTGTATGCATTGAATATGTGTTGATATATTCCCGAAATGAATAGGGATCACATCAATGATGTTCTGATATATTCTTGAAATAAATGGAATCATGCAAATGATCTAAAGATAGTCCTTGACATACTTCAATACTACAAGTTGTATATCATGTTGAGCATGTGAGTTCTAATTATCCCATGTCTCATTACTTGGGCATGCCATTTCTGGAACATATATCACAGTTGACCTTGCGAAAATTGAGATAATCATGTCTTGAGAGCAGTCCAAGACAATCACTCAGATTCAGAGCTTCCTTGGACTAGCGGGTTATTACAAATGCTTAGTCAGTAGTTTTTCCCAAGTTGTTCTTCCCTTGACACAATTGACACAGAAGAGAATTCCTTTCATTTGGAATGATTCATGCGAGCAAGTCTTCAGGATACTGAAGGAAAGATTGACGACTGCGAATACACTTGCACTTCCTTCAGGCACTCAGGATTTTCCAGTATATACAGATGCTTCAAGTGAAAGTTTAGGAGCAGTTCGAATGCAACAAGGTCACGTGATTGCTTACGCATTACATCAGTTAAGACCGCATGAGTGGAATTAACCAATCCATGGCTTGGAGTTGGTGGCGGTTGTCTTCTCTTAAAAAAAACTGGCGTCACTATCTCTATGAGCTGAATTTTGATATCTTCATAAATTGCAAGAATTTGAAGTACATCTATGATCAGAAAGAGCTAAATATGAGACAACATCGGTTGTTTGAACTACTGAAGGATTTTGAATACATGATCTCTTACCATTCTGGTAAAGGAAACGTGGTGGCAGATGCGCTTAGCAGGAAAGCTCACACACATACGGCAAACTAGCTATATACAAGAGATATACTCATAACTTTGACTAATTGACATCCTCATAAGAGTGCGTCCACATCTTCTGTCATACCTCCGTGATTCAACAGTCTTTGGGATTGCATAGTAGAAGGATATAGGACATATCCTTGAATTTTAGACAGATGCATGCGTGCCATCAAGGACAAACATGATGATTTTGTTGGGACTAAGTCTATTTTGTGGAAGGTTGGCTGGGTAATTGCGCCCAACAATGAGTAGTTGCGCAGAGATATTCTTGATAAGGCACACAATTCACGATTGTCTATTCTTCTTGGTAGCACAAAGATGTAACAGGATCTAGGTCTACATTCTGGCATGACGGAATGAAGCAAGATGCAACATGTCGTGTTAGCAAGTGCGTGATCTATCAGATGGTCAAGGCAGAACATAAGAGACCACCATGGTTGTTACAGTCTCTCCCTTTTTTCGAATAAAAGTGGAAGAGTACTTCTATGGATTTTGTCACGGGACTAGTAAAGACAATAGGTTGTCACGATGTTATTGGGATGTTGTTGACAGATTGGCCAAGTCAGTCCATTTCATACATATCAACATGACCTACACTCCATCTAGGCTGGCTAGATTACATGTGCAAAAAAAAATATTATCAAATTTTATGATATACCACATGAGGTAGTGTCTGATGGAGACTCGAGGTTTATATCTCACCACTGGTACCGACTTATGTCAGCACCACAACCAGAGCTGAAGATGAGTTCTACATATGATACACAATGCATTATTCAGACACTTGAGGATTTGCTACGTGCATGTACTCTAGAGTAGAAATGATCCTGGACGGACCACCTTTCATTGGTAGAACTCCCACACAACAACAGTCATTATTCCAGTATTGGTATGACATCATTCGAAGCCCTATACGGGCGGAGATGTCTCACACCTCTCAGTTGGCGTAAGGTAGGTGAACATACATTTTACTCTGTAGATCTCTTTAGGAAGGGACTACGAGAACTGTTGATCAATCTTGTAAGGGGAAGGCTTCTGATGACTTAGAGCTGCTATTAGAGCTATGCATACCGTTAGAAAAGAAATTTGGATTTTCATGTAATCCGATGCTCTTCTCTTAATCGATTCAAATTATAACTTATCAATATTTAACTTAATCCTTCATATTGATGGAAATTCCTGAGAACACAAGAAGGAGATTGAGTGTTTCTATGATTATCTCCCATGAAGGGAGTACAGAGATTTGGTGCTCATAACAAGTAGACACCACGATACGTTGGATTATTTGAAATTTTTAGTCGTATGTGTAAGGTGGTCTATCGACTAACCCTTTCTCTACACCTATCAATTTAAGGAATTACGAGTACGACCTTCACCACGTCATCAGCTACGGGAACCTTGATGTGGAGTCAAATTTGATTTACAAAGAGAAGGTCAGTACAAATACTCGATTGTGCTGTGAAAAAAAAGCTTCGCAACAAAGAGATTCTCCTAATAAAGGTGCTATGGCACCGACATGATGTCAAAGAGGCAACATGGAAGACATAAGTGGATATGTGGGCACGATACCCACAACTCTTTCAGGTAATTGTCAAAACAAGCCCATTTAATTTTATACATTGAAAGAACGCGGCTTATTTTCCCTTTGAGGTTTTTATGGGATCAAAACCCTTTGAGGTTTTATGGCCAGATAAGATCCAAACAAGACACAAAGTGACCTTAACCCGAGTCTCGAGGACGAGACTCCCTTTGAGGTTTTTATATTTGTAACATTCGAATCCGAATGAACTGAAGCTCCTGTCAATTAAAGGATGTTGCAAGAAAGTTTGGATATCCAAAGTGGAGATATTCAAAGGTACATATCTCTCTCCTCTTTGTTCTTATTAAAGTCAATGTTGAAGTTTCTAATTCATTTTTTTTATGTTGCTATCCATCAGGTATTTTATCTATTGTTGTATGTTAGATAAAGCCACAAAATCCCTCCAAACTTAAAGTATCAAAGGTACAATCTTTAACCCTCCTCTTGCTGCCTTCCATGCATGATTCAATACCTTAAATTACCTCTGAAATTAGATGAGAATGTGAAGTTTTACATGCAATTCATTAGAACTTTTCAACAATTATATATGCTCTTGATTTCTTAAAATTTTGAGAATAAAAATTTGGGTTTAGCATGCAAATTAACCTAAGTTCAAGCCATTAATTAGCTAGAATTTTTAGCACAAAAAAATAGAAATTTGGGGAAAATGACATGCATTTTCTTATGGAATCCTAAGAAAAATGAAGCAATTTATAAATAAAGAATGTAATATAAGTAACCGAGCCTCTAAAATCCTAAAAAAAACTCAACCTCAAAACTGGATGACTTACCTTTATAATTGAAAGCAAGACTCCTATTAATCAACTGCATATTCTTTACATCAAGGACATGCTCAATTACTATTTTTAACGATAAAGAGAGTCCTAAAGTCGATCATAAGATACTTTGATGCATTTATGACTAAAGATGCATTATTTTTGGATGAAATCCTAATAAAGATGATGTCAATGCTTATAGACTGAACATAATTTATATCGAAATAATGTCATATCCCCCAACAGATGAGCTGTAGGCAACTGCTCGAGATTGTGAGTTATTCTAAACATAACAAGCATTAGACCACACCAACCAAGAATTCCAACAGCTAACATGGAGGTTCACAGAGTGATTGTTATGAACTTGCTCGAAGAGATAATCATGTGCCATTAACCTCCATATCTTTGGTCCAAGGTGGAAAACAATATTGTATCTATGAATAATGCAGTATAATATCATAATTTGGTTGCATGGGTAGAGACTCCTATAAGAACATATGCCCTAAGGATCTATCCATATAGCTTTTACAGTTGCTTGAGTCGCAATTTGAGGAGGTTTCATCCAGGTTGCAAAGTAAAATTTGTCATGGGTTTCTTGTCTACAGGAAAACCTGTATAATATACATATGCACAAATGGTGAAATCCAGAGATTCCTTGCTGAGGAAATCATATGTATATGTGTAGCATTATAACAACATTCTAGATGGACCCATGAACTTATCTACTTTGCTATTTACACGAGCAATGTCCAAGAAATTCACAGTGATATGTAATAGCTTCCCGATAACCCTTTATATTATATAGCATTGACATCTTATGAGTAAACATCTTTGAAAATATTAAAACTCTTCTCTTAAAGTCAACAAATGATTTCTCAAGATCTTTACGAATAAGAAATCATCAATCAATTGATCATTATGTATAGTCTACTATTCATACAATCTATTATATATATGTGATGTTATGGCAAATGATCGGAAAACACCCCTCCTTTGATGTCTCTACTGGAACTGGTACAATTTAGACATGATTCTTGTTTAAGTACTATATAAAACAAAATGATAAATACTAGCTAGATCCATATCCAAAGCATAGTTGGTGATCTTATGATTTTAGAAATAATAAGATGTGACCACAAAGACCGATCATCTTCATAAATTAATCTTTTAGGTATACTCTACTATTTATACATATCATCAAAGATAGGTAGTGGAAAAATACCTAGAATTGTAAAGTCGACCATTGAAGAGGTTGAGAAATGATGGGGCAGATGAATAAGTGAAATCAATGCTGAATCAGTTATATCAATAAGATCGTTGATAAAAAAGATATAGATCTGTACAGTCAACCACAACAGAGATTGAGAAAGGTTGAGGAATCAAGTCAGCGTTGGTGATTCATTGATGACTAATAATTAAAAGTGCCAGTCATGGTGACCTTTACACCTGACTGTGCAAGGGTGCGGTAACCCTCAGTTGGGTGGGAGATTAGGAAGCCCAGTTAGGGCAGCGGCCGCTTATTGCGCGGGTCTAGGATCCCAGTCTTTTTCTCGATTTTTTTTCGCGAGCGCTCGCAGTTTTTACGCCTCTCTGGGATCCACAGGTTTCTTTTAAAGACCAGTTCCGCTGACCCTTGTTCTTTAGGGTACCTAGGCTGGAGGACCCTTGGTTTTTTTTCGAGCTCGTTAGCCCGTACCGGTCGGGCCGGTTTTTCTTTTAGAGCGACTTTTCCGGAAAGTCTCTCTCACCCGTCTTAGTGGCGTAGTTTTGGAGGAGACCTATCCCTCTATTGGACCGCCTTCCAATTAGAGGGCGAGACGGAAGAGCCTCTTTTGTAGTCTACTTCACCGCTTGAGTTTTGTTTATTCTTCGCCAACAGACTTGACGATGCTACATCCGAATCATCCATGTATACATCTGAATCCTCTATGGCTACATCTGAATCAGTTACAGTTGAATATGGAAAAGTTACAATTGAGATTGGATTGAGTCACAATTGAGTTTGACTAAAGTTGAATTACAGTCGAACTTGTTACATGGGAGCTTGGTTACAGTTGAGTTGGTTCAGTTAAGTTGAACTAGTTACTTTTCCACCAATAATCCTGACAAAGAGAAAAGACCATATCATGAAAATTATCCTTATCAGACTACAAGCTACTATCACAGTTGTTTGAAATAGTTAGTGGACGTGTTGGGAACTTAGTTAGGATGCATTTTACTCCACCGCATGCATACGGAGGCACCCCAACCCTAAGGTTTCCTTACTGCCTTAGAGTCATAGTGTGAGGTCTTACTAGACCAAGACCACAGACTATCCACTAAGCTTGAGAAATTCAACAAGAAAGAATCAAAACATCAGACTCATCATCTACACTTACTATGGTCTATCCACATGACTCACAAACATCAAAAGAGACATGAATCATCTCAACTATGTCAAATCATTAAATACTCACGAAATCTGGATCATCTCAATTATGATAGGCATTGAATAAGTCATTGAAACTTGAAATTGATGGGGAAGAACAGAAATCATATACATTTTTATACCGTAGTCACACCTTAGAATCATAATATGAGATCACACTCGGATCAAGATCCCAGATTATCCACTAAATCTGAGAGATTAGATAACAACCAAGAACAAAGACTCAAAACCCACATCTCCAAGATCCATTAAACATGATTTATAATTAAGTAAAAGATGATAGTTTAAATATGGATCATATAATCTATATATCAAAATGATAAATATTGGAAATTAGGGTAGGATAACTAAGTTGGGAAATTCACTTGTTGAATAACTAGAAAACTTGTTTCATTGCCAATAGCTCTAAATTTAATTGCTAAGCCTTACTTACTTGCTTTCTTTTGGAGCCACTAAAATTTCCTGTTACTTCTAATTAATAAGATTTACTCAACATTTGTTGATGTTCTTTTCTCCCTATTGCATGGATTGCAGGCAGAATACCTGCACCGTGGTATTGGGAGAGTTGAACGTCAGTTTCTGAAGCAAAATATATCAGGTATGTATGCTATAGTTTGTTCAAGGTATTATTAAATGCTTTTATTTCTCTTCTGATATAATTGGGATGCATGTACATAATGTAATTTCTGTTGTTACATGTTAATTGATATGGATATTTATGCAATATAATTGTGACATATTGTAGTTCTGTGGCTTATTAGTTAATTTGTGAATGTCATTCGTTCATGTAAAAAAATTTCCCCAAATTTTCAATCCTTTAATGTGATCTTTAGCGAACGTGATACTACAGGTGATATGTAAACGGGTATCCCAGATCCGAGAAGGAGCGGGCACCACAAAATGTCCCAATCATGGGACCCTACTTTGATACGGATGCGCCTGTAACGCAGCCAAGCACGGTTCAGGATTTGGGCTTGAGTGAGCCGTTGCTGCGAGAGGTTAACCGGATGGATCAGGATTTCATCCCTTGGGGGACTGATGATAACCTGGAAGAAGGTAGCGAAGATGTCGAAGATGATCTGATGGACGAGGAGCTCCCAACTGATGAACAAACCACGCATACTATTACACCCCGTATACCCTTTTTTGGGGTTAGAGGGTCAAATACTCGTTCAACATATGAAGACGACATTCGAAGCAAGTCTAGACTTGATGGTGTTGCTGACGAAATCCGCAAGGGTAGGACGTTCAAATGTAGGGAGGATTTGGTTTACGCTGTGAAGAAGTTCCACATTCTATCACATTATGACTTCATTGTCAAGGAATCCACCAGCTTGATATGGTCGGTTTTTTGTTCGCAGAGATCAAATGGTTGCGTTTGGTATTTACGAGGACATTTCAGAAAATTTGATGGACTGTGGGTGATCTCCAAGGTTGTTGGGGCACACACTTGTATAAACCCAACAGTTAATCAGGATCACCCTCAGTTGGACTACAAATTCATGTCCAGATCATTGCTAACTCTTGTTAGGGATGACACTAATGTTCGTGTATCTAGTTGTAGAGCTCACATCCACGAGATGTACAACTACTGGGTTTCAAGGAAAAGGGCTTGGGATGCTCGAAGGAAGGCCATCGGAATCGTATTTGGTGACTGGAAGAAGTCATACGCTGAAATGCCTTCTCTTTTGCATGCAATGAAGGCTGCTATTCCAGGGACTGAAATTGATATTGAATACAGCGACCATCCTGATCCTCGGAAACCTCTCTGCCGTAGATTTGAACGATGCTTGTGGGCATTTGGTCCTTCCATTGAAGCATTCAAACATTGTCGGCCTCTGATTAGTGTTGACGGGACCCATTTGTACGGCAGTACAAACAAAAACTGCTCATTGCTTGCGGTGTTGACGGGGATAAACATATTGTTCCCCTTGCATTCAGGATTGTCGACGAGGAATCCTTGTCGTCATGGAAGCGGTTTCTTTCGTTGCTACGTGTAAGGGTAATCGGCATGCGAGCTGGACCAATATGTATCATCTCTGACAGGCATTCTGGTATAAAAGCCGCTATGAAAGATGCTGACGTGGATTTATTAGAACCCTTTGCATATTGGCGGTTTTGTACGAGACACGTCGCGAGCAACTTCAATAGCGTCTTTAAAAATGGCTCCATGAAAGCTCTGGTGCAAGCCGCAGCATTACATACGACACCTAGGAAGTTCGCGTACTTCATGAGGAAATTACAAGAGTGGAATAATGGAGCAGCTAGATGGTTTTCAACTCATGATTGTCGTCGTGAGCAATGGACCTTGGCCTATGACGGTGGGTATAGGTTTGGTCAGATGACTACAAATCTGAGCGAAAGCTACAATGCAGTTCTTAAAGATGCCCGTTGCTTGCCAATCTCTGCGTTAATTGAGAAGACCTTTTATAATTGTGTGTCATACTTCATTCAGCATTTTGAAGAAGCAAGCGCATCCATTGCTGCTGGTCGAAAATTCACGCATTACGCATCCACAGAGTTGACCCGTTGGACTGCGGCTAATGGGCACACAGTAACTCAGGTACAAGTACAACCAGAAATATTATTCGAGGTGTCTACCAGGGCTCGACGGACGTCTACTGGTATTCGCGGGCGCAAACAGTACACGGTAAATTTGCTATAAAGGAAATGCACTTGCAATAAGTGGCAAATATATCGTATCCCATGTTCCCACGCCATTGCAGTCATTTTAAAGCGTCCGTCTATTACCGTTCCATCCTCCAGATTCTACGATTACATACCAGCGGAGGAAAAAACGTTGAGTTGTAATCATTGTAATTTTTAATATGATGCAAAAAATGTAATGTATATTCATGAACAAGTCTACTTATATTAAATATTTGGAATGTCTTCTTTGGGTCATACATCTTTCATTAGAAACATTTGATGTTTGGAATGTCTGGAGTGTTTGCAATGTCTGGAATGTTTGCAAAAAGATGTCTATTTACATTAGAAACATGGAATTGGCATGTTTTTTCAAGGGTTTTTAGAAACATGAAATTCCATAGCCCACACCTGGCCAGCCATTTTCGAGGGAAATTTCCTGTAAGGATGACGCATATTGAAAATGCGTTATATGTTGAAATTTCAAAGACCACACCTGGCCAGCCATTTTCGAGGAAAATTTCCTGTAAGGATGACACATATTGAAAATGCGTTATCAGTATACTCTACAGGCTATCAGACCATTGGACGAGACGAGTCCTTTTCGAGGGAAATTCCCTGGAAAGATGTCGCATATGCAACATGCGATACCTGTACAGAACATTTCGAGACCAAGCATCTTCGAGGGGAATTCCCTGGATATATGTCGCATGTTGAATATGCGTTATCTATAGCGCATATCCAACATGCGACACATACGTAGTTCCTGGGTAAAAAAAAACATAAGGGGTGTCGCATGTTGAACATGCGACACCTCTGTAGTTTTTAAGTAAAAAAACATTAAGTAGTACCTGGGTATTTAAGTAATTCCCAGGTACTACTTAGGAATTTGACTCTTTACTCTATCTCTTATCTCATCAATCAATAAAATATCATCAACGAACAACATACACCCGGGCATCTCATCCTGAATGTGACTAGCCAACTCGCCCATAATTAAAGTTTTCTAAAACCTTCTCCCTGAAGCTTTCAAAAGCATCCCTTTCTAAAGAATTAGCCACTACCCTTTCCAAAAAAGATAGCCACTATGCCTTCCTCACAGTTTTCAAAAACATCCCTTTCTAAAGAATTAGTTACAAGAATGAAGAGCACTAACGACATACCTCTTCATTTACAAGACCTGTATGCTTAGGAATGCTTCCTCGTTAAAACTTTTTCCAAAGAGTACCTTGCTCAAGGTGTTGTATGCCTTGCATAATCCACCACCTTCCTAAGAAAGGTTTGTGTCATCATGTCTGTTTCTTGAAAGGATTTTGTGTCATCATGTCACCATTGCCTCATCCGGTAAGGCACGTTTTTAAAGATAGAGTTGTTCCTTTTAAAATCTGGGTAATTTGGTACAAGTACCAACCATTTAAAACACGTAGTCCTACTCTCCGTGATCCAGATTGTTACATTTGATAACACAATTTGCACTTCTTCACCCTGGTAGACATGCCTTTTAGGTAAAATGGAAGAGGAAGAAACTGCAAACTCCCTTTAAGGATTTCATGTACTACCACCACCACTACTCCTCAAAGTAGCTAATAACCTCAAATAACCCCCTAGGGAAAGCATTTGGTTTTGAACCGTCCTTATATTGAGGAGTCCTTAGGCAAAAGTTATAAAGTGGCCATGACCTCCTCCTCCCTGTCCTTAGGCAAAAGGTATACATGCACTTAGTTGACAGTTTTCTTACCCTCTCCATTGCTACTGCCAGTTGCCTGGAGCTTGCCATGATTAGAAGCTCAAGTGGGGCAGAGCCCTTCCAGCTTCCTCTTTCCCACGAAACTCATAATCACTTCACAAACTTATGGACCTGTTTCTCTCTCCTTCAGTGGGTAGCAAAGAATGGAAGTAATGCGTGTTATCATCCCCATCCACAACCATGTCTGCCTAGATGTTGCATCCAATGGATCTTCTCTAAATCCACCTTCCATATGATCCTGAGCTCCTTCATTTTCGACTCTACCTCCTTGATTGGCATTTCCTTTAATTTGTGGGTTTGGTTTCATATCCTCTCCCTTAATTTTTTTGTACTCCAGAAAGAAGAAGCACATGGGTCTTAGTTTAAATACCGGCATCTAATTGCCAATCCCCTTTTTAGTAACCTCCTGGATTCCTTGATAATATCTTGGATCCCAGCTCAAGTAAGCGAGCCTTCTTAGCTTTATATAGGAGCTACCTTCCCATCTTCTCCATGTGACTAATAATGGCATGTGATCAAGAGAGGGCCTAGTTATAGAAGTCACCCGTGACACCAAAAAGGCTTCAAAATAAGCTAAATAACAAAAGGAACATGGAACAATCTAGCAAGATCTTGAAGTATTATTGTCCTCCTTTGCATAGACTGGAAATTAGAAACCTGCATATCCAACAACTCCAAGTCATGGATAATGTTGTATAATAAGTTACAACAAGGTTCCTCCTCTTGTACCCCTCTAGACGATCTTGCAAGTCGAGGGTGACATTGTCATCCCTTATAGACTGTTGCAAACATAGGTTGCCGCCACCAAGTCTCCATGTCCCCTTTGGCTAACATCATTTGGTCCATAAACTAGAGCACATATGAACATAAACCACCATACTCCATATTAAATCCACGCCGGTCCCCCTTGTTTTGACCCACCCTCCTCCACCTGTAAAGGTCGTACCACCATCTTCTTCTATATTTAGTATGCACAAGTATGGTTTCTTTGAACATGCTTGTATTTCTTGTGGTTGATCTAACTTGGTGACTAGCTTGTTGATTCTGGAGCATATAGACATCAGCGTGTGGATAGAGGACAACTCAAGGTTTTTAAGCTTGTTCCATGTAGATTTACATTTTTTGCAAATGGTAGACATTTTCTAGTGACACGATAAGGTTAGGTTCATTTGTCTCTCCCCCGTATACTTGCTATGTTCCGCTTGCTTACTGAGAATCATAACCATCGTGTCATATTTAATCATTTGTCTATTTTTCCAAGATATATTGATGAGCCGGGTGATAGACTATGGCCTTGAACATGGATGTATTTATTGGTGGTATGATCTCCTTTTTCTAGTTGAGCTTGTTTGTTGTGTTCTTCCTTAGTTACCATAATAGCAACCTATCTTGTTGGAAAAAGTGAGTAATCTATTATTCCAAGGAACCCTAGGCTCTCTTATATAGAGAGAGACCTCATGGGTAAAGTACATAAGAGTCCACGAAATAAACAGAAATTAAGAAACAGAACATAACATAATAACATAAGTCTCTACACTCCCCTCAAGGTGGAGCATAGATGCCTACCATGCTCAGCTTGGAAGAACATCTCTGGAAGGGTCCTCTGAGCAACGGCTTGGTGAATATGTCAGCAGTCTGATCCCCTGAGCTAATGTGAGATGTAGATATCAAGCCTCCCTGGATCATGTCTCTCGTGTAGTGGCAGTCCACTTCGATATGCTTTGTTCTTTCATGGAATGTTGGATTGTTGGCAATAAACAATGCTGTCTGATTGTCACACTGAAGCTGCATGGGTAAAGGTACAACTATATGTAGATCTTCTAGCACAACTCGAACCCACATCATCTCCGTGCTTGCTTGCGCCATGGCCCTATATTCAGATTCAACACTGGACCTTGCCACAACAGGTTGTTTCTTGCTTTTCCAAGAAACCAGAGAGCTCCCAACAAAAACGACAAATCCTGAAGTAGACTTTCGATCCTTAGAGCACCCTGCATAATCTGCGTCTGCACATGCTGAAATAGATAAATCAACCCTGGGCCTGGAGAAGACTTTAGATACCTCAGTATCATGTATATGACATCCATATGAACTTCTCTTGGCTGCTCCATAAATTGACTCACCCGACTTACTGCAAAAGCAATATCAGGTCGAGTTATGGTGATATAAAGGAGCTTACCCACCATCTCTCTATATCTCCTCTTGTCTACTTCTGCAGTGTCATCATCATACAACTTCATGCATTGATCCATAGGAGTACTCGATGGTCTACATCCAACCATGCATGTTTCAATCAAAAAATCTGTAATGTACTTCCTTTGGGTCATCACCAGACCTTGTGCATTCCTGGCAAATTCCAACCCCATAAAGTATCTTAGGGTACCAAGATCTTTCATGACAAACTGACGGCCCAGGAGTGCTTTTGCCCTCTCTATTCCCTGTGCATCATCTCCTGTAACCAGAATATCATCAACATATACCATGATGACAACCTTACCTGTAGAAGACTTCTGAATGAACGAGTGATCTGCATTTGATCTTTTGAACCTCTATCATTCAATCAAGTGGGAAAACTTTTGGAACCACGCCCTTGGGCTCTGCTTAAGGCCATAAATCGCCTTGTGAAGTCTATACACCCTATGAGTCTCCCCCTCAGCTATGAACCCTGGTGGCTGCTGCATGTAGACTTCCTCCTGCAAATCTCCATACAAGAAGGTATTCTTGACATCAAGTTGAGATATAGTCCAGTCACGTACCACAACAACTGATGAAAGAATGCGAAGAGTAGAGTGACGAGCCACTGGAGAAAATGTATCCATATAGTCCACGCCATAGGTTTGTGTGAAACCTCTCATGACCAGTCGTGCCTTGTATCGATCTAGACTACCATCAACATGGTATTTAACTGTGAATACCCACTTGCAGCTAACAATGGATGCGTCAGGGGGAGCATTAACCAAGCTCCATGTGCCACGAGACTTTAAAGCACACATCTCTTCTTCCATAGCCAGTCGCCAGCAATTGATCTTCATAGCTTCTTGATAGGTCTGTGGTATGTCCACGGAAGACAAAGCCGCAACAAATCTCTGAAAGTCGCCTATGTGGCGATGAAAGGACACCTAGGAAGCAAAAGGATAAGACGCGCAAGTCCGTTTCTGCTTCCGAATAGCAATGGGAATATCAAGGTCGTCGTCCACTGTACTGGATGGTGTAGTCTCCTTCTGCAATGAAGAATCCTGCACATGTACCATATCTGACCCGTTAGTAGTGATACCATCTGAACATACCTGAGGCGTGATGGATGCTTGACGTTTAGCCTGAGCATGACCTAACCGACGCGTATAGAATTTTGGTAAAGGTGGAATAGGAGGTTGTGGAGGTGGCAGTGGTGGTGGTGGCGTAGCAACTGGAGCTGGAGGGACTCAGGTGAACTCAAACTAGGAGGAGGAGGAACATAGACATCATCGTTGGTAGTGGACGAGATCAGCCTGTCACCTGTAGGGGAAAAGTACATAACGGACTCAAAAAATGTGACATCAGCACCGACAAAATATTTCTTGTTTATGGGGTCATAACAGCGATAGCCCTTCTGAGTCCGAGAGTAACCTATAAAGACACACTTGACAGCTTTAGGAGAGAGTTTGTCAAGTCCGGGAGATGGGAGATGAACAAACGCAACAGTACCGAACACTGTTGTAAAAGTCGGCCGACTAGTCGGCCTGACTAGTCGAGTCGGGGGTGGGGGGGTAGACGACTCGACTAGGCCTAGTCGGCCATTAGTCGGTCAACCCGACTAATCGGGCTGACTACTCGGTCGACTTTTACATAGAAGTTTTTTTATCTTTTTTATTTTTTGTTTTTTTATAATCAAACACATTCTAATATGCTTAATGTTATATTTAAAGTCAATTACTCCTTTTGTTTCATTATAATAGTATAGAAAATGTTCAAATCTTTACAAATATATAAGAATATATGTATAAAAAATGATTTATATTAGAAATATGTAGAATATATGTATAAAAAATGATTTATATATTAAAATAAATAAAAAATTCAAAATCGACTAGTGGCCGACTAAATCCGATTAGTCGCCCGACTGCCGATTAATCCTTAGTCAGTGACCCCACCAACCGAGTACCGACTACCGATTTCTGCAACCTTGGTACCAAAGACACGAGGAGTAAGTGAGAATAATTCCTTATCAGGGAAAATGATAGAAAGAGGAATTTCCTCACCAAGGACAGATGATGGCATACGATTGACCAGGTAGCAGGCTGTTAGGACAACATCCCTCCAGAAAGTGATAGGAGCACAATTCTGAATAAGGAGGGTCCGAGTGATGTCAAGAAGGTGACGATGCTTTCTTTCTACCACACCATTCTGTTGAGATGTGTAAGCACATGTGGTTTGGTGAATAATACACTTAGACGAGAGCAACTGAGAGAGAGACCGGGTGGAGAATTCCAATGCGTTATATGTACGAACATATTTGATAGTAGAAGAGAAAACATTCTGCACTTCATTAATCAGATTTTTAATAACATCCCCTGCTTCAGATTTACTCTTTAAAAGAAAAACCCAAGATACACGAGAAAAGTCATCCACCACAACTAGATAAAACCTGTGTCCCTGATGATCAGGTACACGACTCGGACCCCAAATATCCGGTGATGCTTTCCCAGTTGACACGCTTTACAGCGAAATGAAGAACTGGAAGAGATATGAGGCAAGAGATGTCGCATTTTCTGGAGCGGGAGATGACTAAAGCGAAAATGCCAGATGTACGGAGATACTGGTCCGACGGAATGAGAAAAAACGCCGGCATAAGAGTTCCGGACCAGCTGATAGAGACCATTCTGCTCAAAGCCACAACCAATCACCTTGCCCGTTAGTATGTCCTGAAAAATAAGAGATGAGGGGTCAAATATAGCACGACAGTGCAAATCCTTCGTAATCTGACTAATAGATAACAAATTCATGGAGAACTCAGGAGCATGTAGAACATTCTGTAGATGCATAGAAGATGATAAGGAAACCTCCCCTTGTCCAACAAGGGGGGAATGAGTACCATCTGCTATCAGCACTGAGCGGCCATGTGGGATGTCCCTGTAGGACTTAAGTCTCTCTCTATCCCGACAGAGATGATGGGTGGCGCCAGAATCTATAATCCAATCAGATAGATCATGACAAGATGTATAGGCAGTAGCACTATCTGAGGTACTAGCAGCGGCAGACGAATTGGCAGAAGCTGTAGCAGCAACATCTGAAGGTCCACCTGGAGAATCAGTAGATGATTGTAGCATAATATCACGTAGACGTGCTACAAGCTCTTCGAATCGATTATCTGCAGTGGATGCTGACTGGGGCAGTACATGCTCGGCTACATGCGCTGATGCTGGAAATCCATGCTTAGAGTAGCATGTATCCTTCGAGTGACCTGTGCGATGACAGAACGAACATGGCCGACGAAAGCGACCTCCCTGTCCACGGCGTCCACGTCCACGACCAGAAGACTGACCACCTCTCCCACGCGATACTGCCATCGTCGATGGGGTGGAGTAGACGTGCTGGAAGAAACTGATATGCGACTGAACCTTCGGTAAACGTCCTCCATAGGAGGAATGACCGCATCAGCCAGTATCTGAGAGCGGGCTGCCTCATACTCAAGATCGAGCGCTGCAAGTAGTACGCCCACCATGGTAGCATTCCAAAATGTCTTCTGCTACTCTGGAGTCACCGTGAGTGGTATGGTACTGTATAATTTCTCGAACATCCCTCTCAGGGATGTGTACAATGAGTGAAGTGGCCGGCCATTCTGCTTCATCGTGAATATATCATGCTGGAGCTGTAACATCTTGGTCTCATTCCGCACTTGGGAATACGTAGCGGCCAGAATATCTCACATTGCCTTGGCAGTGGGCTGATGGAGGACATCTTTGGCAATCTCCATCGACAGTGTGCCTGACAGCCAAACCTTGGCATAAGAATCATCAGCCTCCCAAGAGGCATAGATCCCAGTCTTCTCTCCTGGCTCATCCTCGGTAAGTATATGCTTCTTATCGTTTGACTTTATAAGACTCATGAACTGCATCGTCCAGAGCTCATAGTTTGTCCCGTCCATCTTGACTATTGGTGCAGAACCTTTGAAGGCACCTATGGAGGGCATATCGACTTTGTTCTCTGACATGTCACCGTAGATGAAGAACTAGGGATTGTAGATCAGAAACAAGTGTCTACAAAGACTTTATCGGATTTGAATGTATATGTAGACGTTACGCACTCAAATCCATGGAGATAGAACGACCGACGAAAGAGGGGGCGTCGGCGTGGAAGGAAGAGGAACCCGGCGGTGAGGGTCCCCTACCTTGGGCTTCAATCGACGGAGTAGAGAGGCAGGGCTCGACGGCGAGACAAGAAGCCCGGCGGTAAGGAGGGGAGGGCCCAACGGTAAGGCGGGGGCCCTACGGCGAGGAGGGGGCCCTACGGCGACGGCGGCGGAAGGGTGGTGGATAAGGGGAGAGACGGCGGAAGAGAGAGAGGATCCGACGGCGGTGGAAAGAGCCTAGGGTTAGGGTTAGACCCTGTGCTCTGATACCATGTTGGAAAAGTGATTAATCTATTATTCCAAGGAACCCTAGGCTCTCTTATATAGAGAGATACCTCATGGGTGAAGTACATAAGAATCCAGGAAATAAACATAAATTAAGAAACAGTACATAACATAAATAACATAAGTCCCTACATATCTTAACATGCTATCCAATATTTTCATTATTGCAAAAAACATGCAATTCTTCTCTTTTTCATACGCATATGCATCATATACAACATATTTCAGTAATCGGCACCGTTATTTAGGCCTATTCCCTCGTTAGGATTATATCTCTTTGCATTCCTATCCTTATATCCTTACACACAGATTATTTACGCATATCACTATTTACCAATCACTATTTACCAATACGATGTATTGGTAATTAGAGGCCATATCGTTATATCCTCTCTCTTTTCACCTTCTAGTTTCCATGTATATCATGTATCTAAAATTATGAGCACATATCCGTGTTGAATGATTCTGAGAACCGAAATGATCTAGTTGTCAAAAAAACAGTCGCTGGCATTTCCGTGAGGTGACAGTTGCACAATGCCGCATCAAACGGGGGCGACTACTGAGAGCGCATGATACGAGGTGAATCACACATATAAATATATCTCCCAAGGGGAGGGGAAGCATCACCAATCCAAAACTTGTCATCGACATCCCTCTCCACCCAAACTATTCTCTTCTATCTCCTATAAAGAGTGATCAGGCCGTACCTTGACCAGTAAATCCGAGAAAGCTTAATAGCGTTGTTTAACCCCACACATATATGTATGTTCCCTTTTGTACCACTCTTATTACACATCAAGCTTATTTGTGCTAATAATTTCCTCCAAGTGTACTGGTATATGTCACATGGTACCTGTAGGAAAATGAATTTCGATTTGTTTAGTTCGTCAACTCAAGTTCCGAACATCTTAATAACTAAACTTCTCTCTCCTGTTAGGTCAATCGTGATATACACGTGTAATTGATGCTATTTACATCTATATACTAATCTTCATTAGTTCTATTGCATCCGAGATCGCTTAAGATTAATAACACAAATTTAATCATTCCCTCATCATTTAACTTTAGATCTATCTCCACATCAAATCCTAGAGCTTCACCCACTTGATTCAGGATCTAGATCTATAATTCTTTAAGAGAATTCAAGGGTGACTTGGCGCTCACTAGTCATGAGGACAAAAACAAGGCACACTTTGGGATCAACCTGTGTGCCTGTGAAACTAAGTAATAGGACCAGACGATAGATTTATGAGATTAGCTCTTGTTCACATGTGAAAGTTAGCTCAAGTAGCTTTGGGATCAACCTGTGTGCCTGTATGGATACTCTGTGTACTGACAGATAGGTCACAATGGCTATGCGCAGCTCGGATATCAAGGTTGTTAGAGTATGCGTCATTTATCATGCAAGATGGATAAATGGATCTTTTCAAGATATATTTACCACATCCAGAGTTTAGTCCCACATCTACCAGTGGTGGGACTTGAAGGGTCTGTGGAGGCTATATAAGAAGCCCTAGACCCCCTGTATCCAGTGAGGAAGTGCAATGCATACATCGTCCCTTTGAGGCGTTCTCCCGTGGTTTCATCCCGCTCCTTAGGGAGTAGGGTTCCACATTAAAATCCTGTGTTCTTCATTTCTTTGTTCTTTATTTCTCTGACATTAGCTTCCGCATTATATTTTCTAACAATGGTGAATCGAGAGAAAATGACTTGGATTTGTCACTTATCTCAAGGTGGAATGGGGGCTAACCGAGACCGCTATCTGGGGGCTCTGTTCATAGATCAATAGGAAGCTCTTGGAGACTCCAAATTGCCCTTGCACCTCTTAATATTTATTTACTCCCTACCGCCCTTGGATCACTTAATATTTTGTGATTTTTCCTCAAATATGGTTATAATTTCTTCACCTTAATATTAATGCATCATGCAACTCCAGTTTCTTTCGTGTAAACTGAAATCCACACAATTTTCTCCCACTTGGACAACTAGGATCAAGTGCAAGTTACTTTATCCAATTGATGTATACGAGTCATTTTATTTCAATTAAACCTCGATTTCTCAATTTCTCCCCATCCTATCTTCTTAATATGACATTTTCATCAATTGACTCAGCCTCATTGGGATATTTCCGCAACTTAATTCAGTTACATTTGCATAACATCATTTCAATTTAATCTTGTTCCCGTTGAGTCCAATTCATCCGATTCAGTTGAACTGAGTTTAATTCATTAGGTTACTTACTAGATACCTTGGATTTTGGGTTCATGAACACCCGCAATGCCGCAAATATGTTGTCTCTCTATCTTTTGAAACTTTGTGGAGTTTGGCTTGGATGCATGACTTGTAAATGGAATTTTAAAGCTCCTCTATGGGAATGACTGGCTTTTTGCCTTAAGCTTTGTTAACGATGTAGTTATATAATGCTTCTGGTTAGAATAGTTGTTATCTGCTTTTTCCGAAAGGGGCTAATGTTTTGTTATTTTCATCTTTAACTCCAGTTAACTTCTATTTTGCATTTTGTTTTGAATTTTTTTTTTGTATTTCCATTCGAAGGTTAGAAATCTGGGCAAGCCAGTGGACCTTGCAGGTCAGTATTACACAGATGGAGCTGATGAGGTAAAATATTGTTTGTTTCCAAAGTGAATAAACGAGAAATATTGGCATGGCACATTAACGAGAACTCTTGTTTGTATGTCAGGTTAGCTTTCTAAACATTACTGGTTTCCGAGACTTCCCTCTTGGTGATTTGCCAATGCTACAGGTCTAACTAGATTCACTAGTTTACTCTCTCTGCTTGTTTCTAGTTGTTTCTGGAGGTCCAAACTCAATACTCGAACACCATGTGTGACCCTTGTAAATTATTTATGGGATTTTTACTCCCATAATCCTGAGTAATTCCGCAATAACATTCATAACCCTGTATAATCGCGAATTACACGAAAAACCCTGAATAAATGCTCCATTTTACACTCTTAACCTTCCGTTAATTTTGTTTAGTAACTCAACCAGTTGTCAGTGTTGCAATAGTCGGTCGACTATCCCGAATAGTCGGTCCGACTATGCGGTGCGGTGGGGTACCCGACTGAACAGACCTCCAGTCGGGCATTAGTCGGCCCGACCGAATAGTCGGCCGACTATTCAGCCGACTGGCCCGACTATGAGGCCGACTGGAGTTTGACTCTTCATATTTTTATTTTTTTATTTTCAATTTTCAATATTTATGGGTTACATTTTACCACGGTATCGCCACAAATGTCAAATTCTATATGTCAATTATATTGATTGGTACTTTTATCTTGGATTCATGTTAAATAATGACCATATATGTATAAAAATATAAGAATATAGGTATTATAAATAATTTTTATATTAAAAAATACAAAACCGAATAATTCCGAATAGTCGTCCGAATACCGATTATTCTCTATTCAGTGACCCCTCCGACTGAATACCGAATACCGTCTTCTGCAACACTACCAGTTGTTGAGTTAATCTAACCAATCTCCGATCCTATGGTTGGGATTAATTTAAAACAAAAGGAAAAGATAAAGAATCCAGCTAGGGGCAGAGAGCATGCAGGCTATAGGGGGTGGGGGTGACAGGGGGCCTGCAGGCGTGTGGAAGGGTGGTGGGAGGTCAACGAGGGCCTGCTGGCTTGGGGCGGGGAGCCCGCAGGCGGCGTGGTCAAGGAGCGCGCGAGGGGTAAGCGTCCAATACGATCATGTATCTCTTCTCCTGCAGCACAGGGGGCGAAGCAATTGGATGTGAATTCTGATATCGTTACCACATTCACAAATAGGTCGAATTAAAATTCGAATATTTGTCAAATGTAAGTATCTAATTTTCAAATTTCTTAGAGCATACATGTATACCTTCAGATACCCATAGATCTTCTCACTAATCTCGTCATCGGTCGTCCTCTGCACGTCTTCCAGCGGAGCACCATGAGCTTCATCCCAACAATGGACACCACGGAGTGCCTGCTCTCTTGTTCCAGCAGCATGTCCGTCACCGCGATCACATCGTCCTCTAGACCCACAACATCCGCATCTTCTTCAGCATACGGTGCTATCCGCCTCCGAGCCTGCAGTGCTGTGTCCTCCGCAACGTATCCACTTACTGCCTCCGGGTTCTCTATTCCATACACCACTCTGCTCCTGGACACCTCCTCTACCATTTCCCGTATGCATTTGATTTCTCCACCGACCTTGTAGCGTACTTGGACGTGAGGGGAGAGGCAGGAGAAGATGGACTTGTTGGGAGGATTCTGCTCTGGGAAATGGACGAGGAAGGTGTCGATGATGTCTTCAGCACGGTAAGCAAGCAGCCTGACGTCACGTATCCAGTTGCGGATGCGCAAGTCGGACTGCTGCTTGGTATCGGCATCCTGGAGGAAGGAATGCATCCTCCGGAGCTCCCGTTCTAGCCACTCGATATCCGATCGGACGGTCATGAGAAGAGCAGCATCGGTGAGGAGGAGGTAGCCGAGCTTGCTGACCACGTAAGTGAGGACGACGCCCGTGGAAGCAGCATCCATTCCGGTGGAGTTATGAAGCTTGATGATACAGATCTGTAAACTACAGGAATTGCTTTGGATGGAATTCACAACAAGAGATGAGAGAGGCTTGACTTGTGGGAGGCGTCGGTGCCATTTTTTGGCACACACGACTCCATAATTGGTCAAAGAAAGAAATGACTCTCGATTGCATAAATCCGAGATAGATAAATTCATCCAAAATGAAACCATGAGCTCAACGTTAGAAGAACATCTGCGGGATGGTGCTCTATATTCAGAATGGATGTTGTAGAGGTCGACGGGGTGTGGATGGGGAGCTTGCAGGCAGGAGACATGGACCGTCCAGGAGGCGGGGTGGTCGACGCGTGTGGGGGTGGGGACCTTTCAGGGGGCAGAGGAAGGCTTCCACAGCGGAGGTGGTCTAGTTGGAGCAGTGCGGCGTAGGGAGACACGGCCACGACGGAGACGGTGGGGGAGGTCTTACAGGAGAAGGGGGGCATACTTTGTAAATATAAATTATTTCGAAGGGTAAAATTGTCAACAACTAACTTTTTCCGTCACACTTCACAGAGATTCGAAACAGAACTTGACATAGGGTTATGTCATGTAAAGGTTAAGCATTACTCGGAGTTTCTCGTGTAATTCGCGATTATACAGGGTTATGAATGTTATTGCGGAATTACTTAGGGTTATGGGTGTAAAAATCCCATTATTTATAGATGTAGAGACTTATGTTATGATATTATGTACTGTTTCTTATTTTCTGTTTATTTTCTGGACTCTTATGTATTATACCCATGGGGTCTTCTATATAAGAGAGCCTAGGGTTCTATGGAATAATGAGTCACTCATTTCCACCAACATGGTATCAGAGCCAAAACCCTAACCCTACCCTCTTAAGCCCGCCGCCTACCCTCTCTCTTCTCTCGGCGGCACACCCTCTCCTCTCGGCGGTGCCGCCCGCCTCCGTCAGGCCCCTCCACGCCTGCCGGGCCCCGCCAGGCTCCGTAGCCCTTCGCCCGGTCTCCGCCGGTCCTCCGTCGACCTCCGCCTACCACAGGCTGGCCCCGCCAAGCCCTGTCAGGCCTTGCTGGGCCCCGCTAGGTCTAGCCAGGCATCGTCGGGCAACCCTCCAGCCCTCTGAAGCCCACCGTCAGACCTCTCCTCCGGCCTCGTCGGCCGCTGAGTCCCTGCCAACCGCTTCAACACTCGTCGGCCGATATTGTGACATGGATTTGAGTGCATAAAGTCTACATATGCACTCAAATCCCATCCGGTTGATGTAGACACCGTCTCTTGTCTACAAATCCTAGTTTTCATCTCCGGCTAAATGTCAGAAAGTAAAGTTGATATGCCCTCCATAGACGCCTTCAAAGGTCCTGTGCCAATAGTCAAGATGGATGGGACGGACTATGAGCTCTGGGCGATGCAGTTCATGAGTCTCATGAAGTCTAACCGTAAGAAGCATATACTTACCGAGGATGAGCTGGCAGAGAAAATTGGGATCTATGCCTCTTGGGAGGTCGATGATTCTTATGCCAATGTCTGGCTATCAGGCACACTGTCGATGGAGATTGCCAATGATGTCCTCCATTAGCCCACTGCCAAGGCAATGTGGGATATTATGGTCGCTACATATTCCCAAGTGCGGAACGAGACCAAGCTGTTACAGCTCTGGCATAATATATTCACGATGAAGCAGAATGGGCGGCCACTTCACTTGTTGTACACGTCTCTGAGAGGGATGTTCGAGAAACTATATAGCACCATACCACTCACGGCGACTCCAGAGCAGCAGAAGACCTTTCAGAATGTTACCATGGTAGGCGTACTACTTACATCGCTCGATCCTGAGTATGAGACAACCCGCTCTTAGATACTGGCCGATGCCGTCATTCCTCCTGTGGAGGACGTTTACCGGAGGCTCAGTCGCATATCTGTTTCTTCCAGCACATCTACTCTACCTCCATCGATGATGGCGATATCGCGTGGGAGAGGTGGTCAGTCTTCTAGTCGTGAACGTGGACCTCGTGGATGAGGAGGTCGCTTTCGCCAGCCGTGTTCATTCTGTCATCACACAGCCCACTCGGTGGATACATGCTACTCTAAGCATGGGTTCCCAGCATCAGCGCGTGTAGCCGAGCATGTCACGTCTCAGTGGGCATCCACTACAGATAACCGGTTCGAAGAGCTTGTGGCACGTCTACGAGATATTATGCCTCAATCGTCTACTGATTCTCCAGGTTGATCTTCAGATGTCTGATGCAACCTAATTGAAATCGCTAGGATGCGAACTAAAGTGCAACCCTAAACTGGGCGCTAAAGGGTCGAATGACTGACAACAAGTAAAATGACGTGCAATGCGAAAACTCAGGAGGTCGAAATGCGATGATTTAACGGGTGTTGAAAAAAAACGCCTAAAAATCAGCAACAAAAGTCAACAAGTACTCGAGTTCTAGCACAGGTTTCTCCACAAATTCAGGGCAGTCGAATAGTTAAGAGTTCCTGGGAACGTATAGCGATGTTTGCAATAACTAGGGACCTCAATACATCACCAAACCAAACAGCATTATAACATTCCACAATACTAATATTATGCGGTGGAGTAATAAGCTAAAAGGCTCTCATACCACAACCGACAAGGAGGAGTGTGCTCGCTTCAGTCCTGGTCTTCGATGGGATCAGCGG
This sequence comes from Ottelia alismoides, assembly GCA_037367405.1. Taxonomy (NCBI): domain Eukaryota; kingdom Viridiplantae; phylum Streptophyta; class Magnoliopsida; order Alismatales; family Hydrocharitaceae; genus Ottelia; species Ottelia alismoides. The sequence goes on along the minus strand of JAZKJV010010050.1, from coordinate 57,643 downwards.
CTGGCGCCTTTGGTAGCACTTTGAAGGGTCGGTCGCCCAGGGAACAAAGGGGGGAGCGGTGATTTGGTGGCGAACTGGCATGCGTAGAACGGTTGAGGGCCGAGGCGGAGGTGGCTGGATGGTCGCGGGGGAGGTCTGGATGGCTCGGAGGGAGATAGGTGGGCGAGGCGGCGAGGAGGGGTGTTGGCGGGAGGGGTAGCGACGATGGGGAGGCGGAGTCGCGGCGAGTAGCGCGCGGGAGGGAGGGGGCCTGGGATGGGACGAGGCGAGGGAGGAGGAGTATGGGAAGGCGGCGGCGCGATGGGTGGAGCGCAGGGGGTTACAGCCTGGGAAGGGAGAGCCGTGGGGAGAAGGGGGGAGAAGATGGCTGGCGACGTGAGAAGGGGGGAAGCGACGGTGGGGAGAGATAGGGTTCGTGAGAAGAGAGGTGCGGGCGACTACTCTACTAAAATTAGAAAAAGAAAGAAAAGAAAAAAGAAAGATAATAAGGCCTTATATACTGAGCCTTTTACATAAATAAATAAGAATAAATAAAACTAATGTTCGATTAAAAGAAGGTGATCACGTAGCATCAGGCTGCATCAACTCCCCCCTTCTGAGAAGAATCTCGCTCCGTCGAGATGGCGTTGCGATAGTTCTGTAGTATATCAAGGCGGAGTTGTCGAAGTTCATCCTCGTCAATCCAGGTGCAATCTGTCAAAGGTCGTCCCTTCCACTTGACTAGATAGCGACGGAAGAGACCACGTCTAGTCGTCATATCTCGTATGTCGGCAATATCTTCAATCTGATCGGCATCAGTCGCGGCTGGTGTTTGGCGCATATCATCAACGAGAACTATAGGCGTGGTTGCATCTGTCTGCTTGTCTCCGTGATATAAGAAGAGATCTGAAACATTGAAGACTGGCGATGTCTGGACATCTGGCGATAGATCTAGTAGGTACGCATTCTGACCAATCCTTTTGAGGATTCGAAATAGACCAATCTTTCATGCACTCAATTTTTGGTGGACACTCGAAGGAAACCTCTCTTTTATTAGGTGGACCATCACTAATTCTCCAACTCTGAACTCGCTCTCTCTACGATGGAGGTTGGCTTGGGCTTGGAATTTCTGGGTCATGGTTTGGAGTTTGGCTCGGATCTCGGTATGGATATGGGTTAGGTGCTCGACCAGGTCCTCAGCAGCTGCACTACTCCTCCCTTGCATGGTTGTGGGTGTAAAGTCGAGAAATTGGGTAAGTGGAAAGCCGTACACACTCTCAAAGGGCGATTTTCCGGTGGACCTATTAGTGGAACTGTTATACGCGAATTCGGCTTGGGGAAGGATTATACCCATTTGGACGGAGAGTCCCCTGCAAGACATCGCAATAAATTTCCTAAAGATCTATTAACTACTTCAGTTTGCTCATCTGTTTGTGGATGATAAGCCGTGATGTATTGCACACGAGTACCAAGACGAGATCAAAGTGTGCGCCAAAAATGACTCAAAAACACGGTATCACGATCCGAAGTGAAAGAACGGAGGAACACCATGCAATCGCACAACATCACACAAAAACAAATCAGCGACATGAGATGCATCTGAGGTTTTTTTACATGCAATGAAGTGTACCATTTTAGAAAATATGTCTACAACCACAAAAATAGAGTCAACTTTCCGTACCGTTAGGGGTAAGCCTAGCACAAAATCCATAGTGATGTCTTCCCAGGGTCGCAGAGGAATCGACAAAGGTGTATACAACCCAGTGTTTTGCCTATGGCCTTTGAATCTCTGACATGTTTAGCATTTTTGTTCAAACTTTGTGACATCCTTTCGCAATTGCGGCCAATAAAATCACTCTTGGAGAAGGGTCAAGGTCTTGTCCCTTCCAAAGTGTCCAGCTAAACCACCGTTATGCAATTCTGAAATTAAATTCTCTCGAAGGGAAGTTGTGGGAATGCACAGTCGGTGGGCCTTGAACAGGAATCTCTTATGAAGGACATAAGTGGCAGTCGGATCCTGTCCAGTGTCAACACACTCTGCGTAAGCTTGTCCGAAGTCAGGGTCAGTGGGGTAAAGATCCTTGAGTGCGTCAAATCCTGTTGTGCTTACGGTCATTGTGGTCAGGATGTGTGCTCGTCTGCTCAACGCGTCGGCCACACAATTCAGGGTTTCAGCCTTGTGCTTGAGATGAAACGTGTATTCTTGGAGGAAACTAACCCATTTTGTGTGACGCTTGTTAAGGGTTTTCTGTGAGTTCAGATATCTTAAGGCTTCATGATCGGAGTTAAGGACAAATTCACGCTGGATCAGATAATGCCTCCAATGCTTGAGAGCTTGCACCACGACATAGAATTCGACATCATAAGCGGAGTACCGTGATCGAGCTTCATTCAACTTCTCATTGTAGAATGCCACAGGTCGTCCTTCCTGACTCAGGACGGCACCAATCCCGACATGTGAGGCATCGCAATCGACTACGAAAACCTTGGTGAAGTCCGTAAGTTCCAAAACAGGGGCATGGGTCAATTGATGTTTTAGCTTCTGAAAGCTGGTTTCTGCTTCAAGAGTCCAAGCGGGTGCGCCTTTACGTGTGCAATCTACCAACGGAGCCGCATAAGTGCTAAAGTTCCGGATGAAGCGCTGGTATAAAGAAGCCAATCCCAGAAAACTGCGAATCTCAGTGAGGGTTTTGGGCACGGGCCAGCTCTGAATGGCCTGAATCTTGGAGGGATCAACTTTAAGTCCATGGGCAGTGACAATGTATCCCAAGAAGAGGACTGTGTCGGGCATGAAGGAGCATTTCTTAAGATGGACATACAATTGTTGGGCTCTCAGGGTTTCCAAGACCTGTCGTAAATGGGATAAGTGGTTGTCTTTGGTCAAGCTGTATATCAATATGTCATCAAAGTACACAACCACAAACTTACCGGTGAAGGGCCGCAGGACATGATTCATGGTTCGCATAAATGTGCTGGGTGCATTAGACAGGCCGAAGGGCATTACTGTCCATTTATAAAGGCCCTCTTTGGTCTTAAAAGCAGTCTTCCACTCGTCTCCAAGTCGGAGGCGAATCTGATGGTACCCACTGCGAAGATCCATTTTGGAAAATAGTTTGGCACCCGATAGCATATCGAGCATGCCATCAAGGCGCGGAATCGGAAAACGATACTTGATCGTTATCTTGTTGATAGCACGACTATCCACGCACATCCTCCACGTGCCATCCTTTTTCGGGGTAAGTAGAGCAGGAACTGCCACGGGACTCATGCTCTCTCGAACATACCCACGACGCAGAAGATCAGTGATCTGCTTGTTCATTTCCTCGTGCTCACTTGGGCTCATCCGATAATGTGGTAAATGGGGTAGGCTGGCTCCAAAGACTATGTCAATGTGATGTTGAATGTCTCGCAATGGGGGTAATCCTTCAGGCAACTCTTCAGGCATATTGTCAGCAAACTCCTGGATGATGGGCTTTACCTCAGACGGGACTTCGGGTGTAGTTGTCTCATGTTTGCTCACTTCACGTCCCATTAAGGAATAAATAGCGGAGCTCTCCTGAATTTCACGTTGGAATGTCTGGGCTTCCATCAACAATACGGGACCAGAAGCCGTCGGCTTTGACGGTGGTGAACTTTTATCAGGTTGTGTGGTCGCGGATCGAAGTGACGCCACCTGTCGAGGGCTAAGGGCTTCGTATTGTGGTCTAAGGATCACACGCACCTTGTCTATGAGAAATGAGTAAGTGTTCAATTTTCCTCTGTGCTAAGTGTCTCGATCGAACTGCCAAGGTCTCCCAAGTAGTACATGATAGACATCCATAGGGGCTACATGGCACCACACCTCGTCTTTATATGAAGGCCCAATCGAGAAGCAAATGAGACTCTGACGGTGGATCGGAAGTTGAGTACCACCTCGAACCAGAACACACTGTAAGGTTTCTCGAGTGGTTGAGTTGGTAGACCCAACTTATCGACCATTTCTTGAGACACGAAGTTCTCAACGCTTCCTCCATCAATGATCAGCGTACAACGACACCCTCCTGAGGTGCAGGTGGTTCGGAATATGCTGCGTCTCAACCAACTATCAGCGTTGTTGGCAACAGGTGTAAGCAAGATGTTCGTGGGTGCGCTGTCAGGAGCGATAAAGTCCTCATGTTCAATTATCAGGAAAGGTCCGGAAACATCTCCATCCACTTCCAGAAGCTCATAATCATCAGCTTCCGTGGTGACAGCAGTCAAAGCGGTCTGATCTTCTTCAGGTGGTTCTTGTTGGTCAGGGTCAAGGTCTTCAAGGTCTTCGGCGGTGCATAAATGGGCGGGTCTAGCCTTAGGGTTTGGACACTCTGCCGTGCGATGTCCCTTTTGATAACATCGGAAACAAGTATCAGGTCCTACAACAGGTCGACTCCCCAAGATGCCTGGTCCGGGGTTTCCAGTAGATGGTCGGCGACAGCAGGAGTTGATGGTTTGGCTTGGGATTTACCCGCAACAATCGATGGGGAAACTATCGGTTTGCAGGTCGCCATCATGGTACTAGTGCGGAGGACAGAGTTCACAGGAAAGGACATCCTCCTTGTCTGGGCCTTAGCAAGCTTAGTCTCAACCCGTTCAGCTTGCTTGTAAGCTTCGTCGACAGGAAAGGACATCCTCCTTGTCTGGGCCTTAGCAGCTGAAATGGTGCGCGGATGTCGTCGACGTGGCACAAAGCACGAAGTGGCGGTGCGGTCAAAGGTGACTCGAGTTTGCCTTGATTGGGAAGAGAGATTGTCCTCTTCCGATGATCGCCTCGATGGAGCCGGCGAGCTCCAGAAGCCTGCACAACGGCTGAAAGCGGTTGCTACGAGGTTGGTCACCTCGGATCACGCCGACAAGGTTTGGCCGCTGTCACCGGCACCTGTAGGGGAAGGGCGGATGCCTGGAAGACGAGCCGTGGTGGGAGTTTTATAGGTGGAGGGATGGTAACGGCTGCTGGGAGGAGTGATGGGGCGGCGACGGTTACGACGGGGGGAAGGAGAAACGGCAGGGGGGTGTGGCTTGCAACGGTTGGAGGTAGGAGAAGGTCACGTGCGCAGCACGTGACCTGGGGGGAGAGGGTGGCTGGAAAGAGAGTGGGGGTGCCACGTGGCACGCCCAGGGGCTGCCACGTGGCACCCCCAAAAAAATTTCAAAATTTAAGAAGAAAGAAATAGCAGGAGACCTCGGATAAAAAAAAATTTCCTTCACGAAAGTTGCTTGTCTCGACGAGATCTACAACTTTCATGAAGGACCCGGGAGCAAAAGAGGTCACCTGTGAGAAGTGGTATTTTTGGTGGCTTTCCATGTGTACGAAAAACCGCATTTTTGAGATTTGTAATTTTTTTGGTGGTTTTAGAGGGGATAAAAATTATAGAAAAAATACGATAAAAAAGAAGAAAATTATTTACACATTAATCTAATTTTTTTGGATTTTTAAAGGATAAGAACTTAGGAAAATAAAATAGAAGTCAGAATCACACGACTTTTGTGCAGACCGACAACGGACACTCGGACTTGGTCAATTTCTTTGATCTCAGTTTTAATCTAGATTTGAATGTTTGCATTTCTTATTAAAACTTTCATCAAAGGACACAAATGAAAAAGAAATAAAATAAAAAGAGTTAATTATTCACATAAAATCTCAGGTCAAAATTAGTAAAAAGTTAAAATGCGCAAAAGAGACCCAAAACCCAACTTTCACATATGAGCTCCGAATTTTATGAAATTGGTCTTGTTTTGAAGGTATTTTAAAATGGAGTACTTTAAAAGTGAGTAGACCAAAATCGGACACTGTATGAGGGAGATATGCTCGTTTTAGTCCGTGAGATGTGAAATTTGACTTTGAGATTATTTGACACTTATTGGAGTTAGTATTTTTTTGTATTTTTTATTTAATAAGATTAGTGATATCTAAACAATGGAGGTGGTTTTAGGTCAATCGGAGTTAGGATGAATTAACTAAAAATGTGAGAAGTTAGCGGCTTTTTGGGCTAATTTACACCAGGGATTTTTAATGCAATTTATGCATGATGAAATGCGGATATTATTTATACATGCATGATGGCTAATAATGCTCTTTTAATGATTAATTACAAGAGGATGATGGGGGACAGAGCCTAAATGACTGATTTTAGCATGATGAATACGAGATTCATCATACCCCTATACTTAGACCATGCTCGTCCCCGAGCATGAATGAATGACTTAGTTGAATACATTCCTGACTGTGTGAGTGAATTTTCAAGGCTTAATTCATAGAAGACCCTTAATTTGAGTGATCATAAGATTCCGTGCTCAACCAAGCTTCAATCAACAGGAACCCAACTTCTCTAATTTTCAGACTCTCTTTTTGTACATATAGTATAAGGATATGATTCTTAGTGTACTGCATTCATGAGAGTCAAGTCGAGACATCACCCAAAGTTCCAATCCAAGAGACTCTCCTCTAGACCTGATCCTCAACCCTAGGGAATAAGTCTATTCTTGCTTAGTCAACCGTCTCATTAGTTTGTCAGTCTTGAAAGTGTTTATGGACGGCCAGATGATGGAGGCATAGGATTGTGTCTGATTTTCTCTCCCTTTCATTGGAACAAGGTGACTCTCGAGTGCCTTAATACTCAACACAAGTATATTTTAATTTGTTGATCAATGTGTCCGTCAAGAGAATTTGGAGTCGTCTGCACTTGTTTTTCTGGGAGTACACCGGGGTGTGTCTCTTTTGAGTATCTAAGATACCTTCGACACCCAGACTTGTATCGCTTACGATGCAGAGCCCCTTTATGGTGTCAGCCCGACTCCTTGGTCCTAATTAGCGTTTGGTCCAAGTGGACACTTTGAAAATTTTGGGAGCGCTTGCCATTGGTGGAAGCTCATTTGGAATTTGACTTTGGATGATAGAGCTTTTCTTTGACATTTCTTTTTCTTTTCTTTTGTTGGCTAGCTCCACTGCTTTTACCAAAAGATGGCGCACACTGATCAACAATTTTCATTAAGTTTCATCACACCCTGGCACTTAGGTTAATATCAAAAAGATAGCATATGAACTTGTTCACATACTGGCTAGTGTTTTGCTGACACTCAGGTTTTCTGAAGCCTTCATTAACTTTATCCCATCCTCGAATATCATCAGATCGGATCTAGACTCAAATCTCTAGTCCTAGTTCCTCAAGTGATATCTCAACTCATCTCATCAATCATGCAGTTGTGGGAGTGATTGTGCTGATCATATTTTTTTTGGAGGTAGAGATGAAGAGTGCAATATAGCGCTCAAATCTTTCAAACTAGGGAAGTGTGGATTATTAAGTTCAAAACCCTAATGACTAAGGCAGGCTAACTCAGAATCTCAAGATTTCAGAAATCAAGTGTCCTCAAAAATCCTCAAGCCTTGAGTGATAGTGAATGTGTCAGGAATATATCGACCAAGGAATGCATGAAATGCTTGATGAAATGCAAGACCATGAGTGATGATTTTTTTTTGGTGTTTCTTCTTTTCTTTTTCTCTTTTTTTTTTGTTTTTTTTTGTTTTTGTTTTTGTTTTTTTTTGTTTTTTTTTTTGAAAAAGCATTTTTTTTTTGAAAAACAGGAATTATACACACTACTTGTACCCATCCCCGATGTTAGATAAAAACGATTAAAGTACGAGCTATGGATAAGGTAGATAAAATATATACAAATACACCCCCCTATACTTAGCTGGTGCTATGTCCTCATGGCACAAAGTGAAATGTTGACATAGCTCGTACTAAATACAGAAGGATTAAAAACAAAAGAAGAGAAGTGAAGTATAAACAACGGTAGCGGTCCCCCTATACTTAGGCTCAGGTCAGCCTAAGTATAATCGGATAAATACAGATGGGGAACCGGGTAGATTTGCGGATGTACAAGATCAAGGAGGTTTGCGACGGACCTTCTTGCGGGAGTGTGGAGGGAGATAGTATGGAGATGATGAGTGTGATGAAGAGGGGGCCGAAGAAGAAGAAGAAGACCAGCCATCGTCGGAGTCGTCCTCAGGAGAATAGTAGTCGTCTGTAGAGGATCTCCAACTTTTATCGATCAGAGGTAAGTGCCCTTGGATCAGAGCTGTACCTATTGCACTTATCTGATGAACTACATCAGGACCAGACGAGGACTCGGTCAGAAATCACCTGATGTGTAAGGTCAAAGGTGACTTTCTTAGTCGGTTTGTTTCCTTGAGAAGTATTGGGAGGAAGTTGGACAGTCTTCATCTCCCTGTCTTGAGTAACCGGTGTGGCATTTGTGAGTTCCTCATCAGATGAATCTCCATAAAAGTCGACCAATTCTTGAAGGGTCATGCACTGCTTCGGTCGAGGGAGAGTGTTCCTGCGGATCTTGTGGTTTATGGCTGGGGGTGTTGATGTCACTTCAGAATGATCATGAGTTTTGGTGACAGCAGATGTTTCTGGAGTCGGTTCCTTATAAGGTTCAAGTATGTCATGAATTACTGCCGACTCGAAGATTGGACCACTCAAATAATCGTGGTGATCTTCAAAAATATGGTCCAATTCTTCAGAAGCTCCAAAATCTTGAATTTTCCTAGGAGCAGTGATAGGGTGGTGAGAATCCGAAGTTTGTCCAACAGTCAGTCTTTTGGGTGACTCTCCTAGTGTTTTTATCAGTGTGTCATGCGGAGATGTCTGATAGTGTGAAATATCGTGATCATAACTGTTGGTTTCAAGTTGGTTTTCCTCAGAGCCAGATGTGTCATTGGAGTTCGAGTTCGGGAACTTGATTTCCTGAGTCTCGCAATCGACGATTGCCTTAGCGGAGGCTAAGAACGGCTTTCCTAAAATAATAGGAGACTCGGACATTCTTCCGGGGTGCTCCATGTCAAGGACAATAAAGTCCACCTTATGTGCTTGACCTCGGAAATTTATGACGACAGAAACGATCCCCCGCGGTCTTTTGGTAGATCGATCGGGTAATTGAACGATCACCCTAGTCTTTTTGAGTTGTCCGAGTTTGAGTTGGTCAAAGACGGACTTGGGAAGGATGTTTAATGTAGAGTCGTCGTCTAACCGAACATGAGTGAATATAAAATCCTCAATTTCACATGTGACCCGAGTCAACCGCTTGACTTTGCGGCTTTTGAGTTTATGATTTATCACCAAAGAACTAGCCATAGATATGACATGATATTCAGTCCTGGATCGTTTCTTGCCCGTCTTTTTGGGTATCAGTCGACTCTTCACAAATCTCTTAAGATCGGGCACATATTCTATGGCTTTGATTAATGGAAGCTCTAAGATCAGACTCTTGCAAAATGCTTCCATTTCAGAATTGTCCAATTTTTTTGAATTTTCAAAATTTTCTATTTTTTGGTATTTTCTGTAATATGGTCAGTCAGGGGGTCAGAGGTCAGTGGTTGTGTCTGATTGTGATGATCCAGTGGTTCGCATGGTGGTGACCTCACTTCTTCTGAATTTTGCATTGACTGGATGAGATCATATATTCTCATAGTTAAAGTGTCTGCTCTATGATTAATCCGAGCAATCTCATCCTCAAACATCTCATGACTAGTGATTGTATAATCAGTCTCCATGTGTCGTGATTCGGGTATGTATCCTCGAGGAGAGTATTGATTGTTCATAAACATTATGGGCTGGTCATGAGTTGAATTTCCTTGAGTTTGGTTTTCTCGTGTGTTGTCAAAGGAAAATTGATACTCATCTTGAGTCGGGGATAATTCAAGAGGTTGTGAGATCCTTGTGATCGGAAATCGTGTTCTATTGTCAGTATCGATCACTCTATTTTTTATCCTCAATTCTGATCTCTCTCTTATGTCCATAAGATTGTCCGAATGTGAGAGAGGGCTAGTCTCAGAAGAAGTGTTGTCGTAGGGTGGGATGTATGGGTGGGAAGAGAAAGATGACTGAGGTGAATTTGATTTGAAGCTCAGGTTCTCTTGAGGAGTGTGAGAAGAAGAATATCGGGACAAGGTCGTGGAGATCGGAAAAGAAGACCACTGTGCCGACATCTTGTCAAGATGGATGGAATGATTAGCGAACCACGATTTGCTTGCAATTGCAAGGTCTTTGACGCACACAAATCAAACACAAAACAAACACGTTGATTCACCCACTCCACACTGGTGAAGGCACGTTAGGGTTCGGCCGCTTATCTTTTCAATTTTAATTTAATGACAAAACAATCTTGCAGATTAAGCGGAGCTGTTAGGTGCCGAGATATTTCACAAAGACTGTCCCGAGTTCATACAACTAGTTGCACCTACTTTCAGCCAGTATAGGTGTAAGTACGGACCGTAAACGGCTACCCGTGTTACTTGAGGACGGTACCTTCTGCGGTGTCCTCTAAACCACCTACTCTGCTAAGGGAAGTCGGACCGTAAACGGCTACCCGAGACCCTCACTGAAAAGTAGCTAATTGTTTTTAAAATCAGTAGTCTGAATGAAGTATTTCGGTTTTTGGCTCTACCCTAAGGTGTGCGATCTTGTCCTTACACAAACAATGAGTGGGTTTCTCTCCACCAACAAAAGTTAATTTTAGGTCAGTTTATTTACAGTCACCTTGATTAGCAGTCCCAATTTTAGATTAAGGTTATCACTGTAGTTTATGTGAGCACAGAAATTCACGCCTAACGAGCAGTCCCAATTCCGTTAATTCCTAAGTTGTAAAACTTGAGGAGGGAGAATCGAAAAAGCCAATGCAAGCGTAAATCAATGATGCATGCTTAAGAGAAGGACTTACAGTGAATCCTCGCGTTTTTCATGCGGGATGCAAGACAAGGAAATTAAATTACACTAAATGATATGCACAGATGAAAAACGCCTTAAACAGATAGTTCTATTAGCGGGAAGAACTGATTGAAATTTTGGCTAATGTTGAACGATCTATTGTGCGTATAGTTAGTGAATGTGTGGCCTAAGAATTACGAGCACAATCAAATAATTCTAATCTAGCGTATGTGCTCCTAAGTTCTACGTCACGCCACAGAGCGTCCAGTCCTGAATATTACACTTTGACAGGGTACAAAGAGAGAGGGACCCTGTGAATAATGCAGAAATTTAAACTTATGCTAACTCTCTCTCACAAAATTAAAATTCAGTCTTCATCGCAGATCCTTGATTTAATATAAAAATCCAGCTCCCAGAAGTCTGCAAAGAGAGATTTTGCGGTTAGTAGCAGAAGTAAGAGAGAAAAATAAAATGCAAAAAAAAAATGGCACAAAAATTAATTTTCACAAAAATCAATTATCAAATTGATTTAAAACCCTAAAAATTCGCCGTTCCCCGGCAACGGCGCCATTTGATGAACGCGAACTCCACCTCTTTAATATCGATGAATTGTAGTATAGGAGGTGAAAATCGGTCGATCAAAAACCACAAGCTTTGAATGTTGTGGAATATTTTTACTTGGTAAGTTCACCAAGGTCGAACACAGGGAACGGAGATTTTTAGTTGCACGGTCTTAAATCAAATTAAATAATTAATTTATGCTCGGTCAATTTTTGTGTGGATGAAATATACAATACAATGATGAGGATGTTATGCACAGAAAATAAACAGAGAGAATTATGCCCAGGATCTGCGAATTATACAGTTCAATCCTCAATGAAATGATCAATTAATCCTCAAAATTTATCACAGATCAAAATAGGTTTAACACGAGAATATTTATCAAATAGAGCTCAAGCTTGCAGTTAACCACAATGAATAGATTTAGATCTCAAGCTTTTAATCCCTGCAAATAATGATTTTAAATCATAAGAAAGTCAGGGAATGTATTGATCAAGCCTATAGTTCCTGCTAGGATATCTAATTCATCAAACTTTAAAAAGTTATTCGATAAATTCAAGAATTCCAAATCTATACTTGACAAGGATGTCTCTTCATTTCAATTCATGAACCAATCTTCACAAGATCATTGGTTCTCATCTTTCTCGCTGTAATAAAATAATTTCACCCAAATTCCTGCAGATAAGGTTAGAATTTCTCAATAGGAATAGAACGATTCAGTCAAGAAATAGCCTGCATAGATCAAATTTATCCTCAAATAATTTTCATCCAAAAACAACCTCAGATCTGTCCATAAGGTATGCTAAATGGTAGAGCATGAAAAGAGCTTCGAAACGACATATTACACGCTAAAATCGGAGTCCAGATGGAGAAGATATGCTCAAATGAAGCTCCAGGGACTAAAGTGTAAATAAAATAAAGTTTCTTCTTCAAATGAGTCCCTGAGGGGCTTATCTGTAAATACTAGACCTCCTGAGCCTCCTTGTAAACTATCCAGGCGAACACGTGCGTGATTTGCTGGAACTGAGAGGGGGTGCGGTGCAACGATGGTCTTTAGACTTGGTCTTGAATTTCTTCGTGTTCCTTCATGCACTTGATGGAACGGATCGACACAAGAATTTGCAAATGACTTCTTTGTTACCCTCAGAACCTATGCAATCTTCTTTTTTCTTCAAGTGTTCGAGCACAAAAACCTCGGTCTTTGTGTGGATTCAGAGATGAGAGTCCTATGGCTTAAGGTTGGGTTTTGATTTGTGTGGTTCAGTTGAGATGGTAAGTCACGATGTCGACAGTGAGATCAAATGCTCGGCCACTGTTTACTTTCAGCACTAAGAGCCTCGCGTTTCAGAACTGGAAATTTCAAGTCGTAGTTCTGCATTTCTTATGGCTGGAAAAACTCCATTCACGATTTCCATTAGATTTTGGAGATATTAATGGTAGAATCCTAACAGAGTTAACATATATACCTGTAATCTAATTGATCATCCAAATGATATGCTGGGAACAATTGAAAACCAGAAATCAAATATTCAAATATGCAGAAACAGAAATTCACTCGAAAATGATATGATATGGATAAATCAACTCAAGATGCGGACCGGAGAAAACACAGAACAAGGGGAATGGATGGAAAATAGTGAATGAAAGTCCTGATTGGGCAATGGAGTTGGGATCTAAAACAGAGAAAAGGGGAACGGAGAGCTCCGTGTGTATGGTGAAGGACTGGAACTCAAGCACTGGTGCGTTCTTACCGAAGATGGATGGTTCTGGAAGAGAAGAACAGGGACGTGGCACGGATGAGTAGGTGACGATGGTTTAAGGAATGGAGAAGAGAAAGGGGGAATAGGGTTAGAAGAGACTACCTGGTGATGGGTTCTCCTGATGGAGTCGGAAGGTGAAGGGTTGCGGGCGATGGACGAGTAGATTCGAGGGTGGTGCGAGTGGTACGAAGGTGGCGGATCTCGTCGATGTCGAGGGCTCCGTGTGGTGGAGCTGTGTCTGTGCTGTGCTCGGTGGTGAAGGGATATGGCCGAGCATGGAGGGGCGGAGATGTGCTGGAGGTGGAGGTGTTAATGGAGTCGAGGAGGCGAGAGGTTGCTCTGGCTGAAATGGTGCGCGGATGTCGTCGACGTGGCACAAAGCACGAAGTGGCGGTGCGGTCAAAGGTGACTCGAGTTTGCCTTGATTGGGAAGAGAGATTGTCCTCTTCCGATGATCGCCTCGATGGAGCCGGCGAGCTCCAGAAGCCTGCACAACGGCTGAAAGCGGTTGCTACGAGGTTGGTCACCTCGGATCACGCCGACAAGGTTTGGCCGCTGTCACCGGCACCTGTAGGGGAAGGGCGGATGCCTGGAAGACGAGCCGTGGTGGGAGTTTTATAGGTGGAGGGATGGTAACGGCTGCTGGGAGGAGTGATGGGGCGGCGACGGTTACGACGGGGGGAAGGAGAAACGGCAGGGGGGTGTGGCTTGCAACGGTTGGAGGTAGGAGAAGGTCACGTGCGCAGCACGTGACCTGGGGGGAGAGGGTGGCTGGAAAGAGAGTGGGGGGTGCCACGTGGCACGCCCAGGGGCTGCCACGTGGCACCCCCAAAAAAATTTCAAAATTTAAGAAGAAAGAAATAGCAGGAGACCTCGGATAAAAAAAAATTTCCTTCACGAAAGTTGCTTGTCTCGACGAGATCTACAACTTTCATGAAGGACCCGGGAGCAAAAGAGGTCACCTGTGAGAAGTGGTATTTTTGGTGGCTTTCCATGTGTACGAAAAACCGCATTTTTGAGATTTGTAATTTTTTTGGTGGTTTTAGAGGGGATAAAAATTATAGAAAAAATACGATAAAAAAGAAGAAAATTATTTACACATTAATCTAATTTTTTTGGATTTTTAAAGGATAAGAACTTAGGAAAATAAAATAGAAGTCAGAATCACACGACTTTTGTGCAGACCGACAACGGACACTCGGACTTGGTCAATTTCTTTGATCTCAGTTTTAATCTAGATTTGAATGTTTGCATTTCTTATTAAAACTTTCATCAAAGGACACAAATGAAAAAGAAATAAAATAAAAAGAGTTAATTATTCACATAAAATCTCAGGTCAAAATTAGTAAAAAGTTAAAATGCGCAAAAGAGACCCAAAACCCAACTTTCACATATGAGCTCCGAATTTTATGAAATTGGTCTTGTTTTGAAGGTATTTTAAAATGGAGTACTTTAAAAGTGAGTAGACCAAAATCGGACACTGTATGAGGGAGATATGCTCGTTTTAGTCCGTGAGATGTGAAATTTGACTTTGAGATTATTTGACACTTATTGGAGTTAGTATTTTTTTTGTATTTTTTATTTAATAAGATTAGTGATATCTAAACAATGGAGGTGGTTTTAGGTCAATCGGAGTTAGGATGAATTAACTAAAAATGTGAGAAGTTAGCGGCTTTTTGGGCTAATTTACACCAGGGATTTTTAATGCAATTTATGCATGATGAAATGCGGATATTATTTATACATGCATGATGGCTAATAATGCTCTTTTAATGATTAATTACAAGAGGATGATGGGGGACAGAGCCTAAATGACTGATTTTAGCATGATGAATACGAGATTCATCAGACCTTATGCCTTCCTCTCTTTTTTATATGCAATAAAACAACGGAACGGATCGATAGGCTTTGATACCAAATTGATGCAACCTAATTGAAATCGCTAGGATGCGAACTAAAGTGCAACCCTAAACTGGACGCTAAAGGGCCGAATGACTGACAACAAGTAAAATGACATGCAATTCGAAAACTCTGTGTTGGAGTATTCTTGTGTGCGCCCATTGTGTTGTAGCAGGGTAAATGGATCCTGGAGAAGATCCATTTACCCCACCCAGTTGTTTAGTCCCACATCGTCCAGTTGTGGGACTTGGAGGCTCTGGAGAGGCTATATAAGGAGCCCCAGACCTCCTGTATCCATTGAGAAAAAGCAATGCATAGCATGCCCTGTTGAGGGCTTCTCCCGTGGTTTCATCCCGCTCCTCACGGAGTAGGGTTCCACGTAAAAATTCCGCTGCTCCATATTTTTATTATCTTTTTCCATGTTACGCTTCCGCTTCCGATTTTCTAACATGGTATCAGAGCGGGTCGATTCTCGAGGTTTTCGTGTTCTTAATTTTTATTCGAGATTCGATATTGAAGATTGTTCGAGAAAAAAAATATTATTCTGGAATTTTTTTTCAAGATTGTATGTATTGCTGCGATTTCTGTTAAAGGCTTCATTGGAAGAGATCAGTTTCAAGGGTTCCACGAACCCTAACTCCGTGCGGCAATCCCCAACGACACCAGCAAGCGAAGGCATCAAGCCGTGGCCCTCCAGATCTGATTTCGTGCTCTCCAGATCTGATGGCAACTGGCGATGGTCGTCCCAGTTCTACTCGTGTGTAGCCCAGGCGCACCTCTTCCAGTTGACATCTCCGGGAACCTTCGCGCTCAGGCCCCGAACCCTCACGCTATTCCCGTCGCCCTAGCCACACAGGCGGAGCTAGGGCTCCTCCCTGCGCAACAACATCTCCCCAGCAGGCGACGCCCCCACGCACGGGCTCGCAGCAGCCCATACGGTTCACAGCCTAGTCCCCGGCCGAGAGGCGGCTCAGTTGCAGCAGTGGAAGGCCTCCCAGTTTCCTCACGCGTGAACCCCGCGCACGAATCTCCAGTGCGCTCCTTCTCAAGACCTCGCGCATCTCACGACAGCACAAGGCGCATCTTCAGGTCGCTCACGTGACCCCCAAGCAGCACGCAATCTCCAGGATCCATGTAAGACCCCTATCCTCCTCGCGATTCCGATCGCACAGATGTCTCCATCGGCGCGGGTCCACGAAGCCCTACATCGCTGCCTCCCATCGCGCCTCGACCACCGCTTCACCTCCTCGTGCCGCCAACCCGCCGCAGAAGCACAGCACAGGTGGCCTCCGGGCGGTGGCGCACATCTCGGCGGAATCCCCCATGCCCCCGTGCCCTGCGACCTCGCATCCTGCGCTCCGGCCTCCGCTCTCCGACCCTGTGCGCGAAGGAAAAGCCTCCTCCCATCTGGTGGCGGCGGGCATTTGCGAGATGATGCCCCCGTGTTGGGAATCCCAACAGGCGGCGTTTGAAGTTCCCATCGTGGGAGCCCTACGGGTTCACGTCTCCCATGTATTAAAAAAAACTTTTAAAAGCACGTGGACAGTGCTTTAAAATGGGGGCATGTTTGTAAGAAAAAAAGAGGTGTGTTTTAAAAAAAAAATTTTGATGAAAAGGTGCGTACAAAATAAAAACCGTACGCAATTTGCAAAAAAAAGCAAGAAAAGCCGTTAAAAAAAATTGGTTGAGCGGCTTTAAAAAAATGATGTTGATGAAGAGCCGTAAGAAAAAGAGGAAACGGCCAAAGGTTATTCATGATTTGAGAAGCCGAACAATTTGTGAGCGGTTTATTGGTATTTTCCCCCATTTATGTATCTCTTTGTCTTCTCCCAACTTTGTCGACATTCATGTTCCGACAAGTATGGGAGAAAGGGGGAGTATGTGTAGAGTCACAGGTCCGAGTCAGATCCAGTTTTTCCAGACTCCAGATTACAGATCGGCCAGTTAATCAGACTCTACGGTTGTTCAGACTCGACGATTGATTCCGAGTCCAGTTTCAGACATGCACGAGTGTGCGGTCATTTTCAGATGAGCATATGTTGCCATCATCAGTTCGAGGTCTCCATCATTTTTGTTGTCAGGCCAGAGTTTTCATGTGAGCCATAGGGACTCCAGAGCAGAGGACCATTCCCTTGAGGGCAAGGGTTTTCATGTGGTATCATAGGCACACCAGAGCAGTGCACCATTCTCTGAGCCAGATGGGAGAGACCCGGTTCTCCGACGAGGAGACTTCAGGCGCAAGTTCAGACTCGATGGTTAGGTTACGAGTCTTCAGTTGACTCACACTCCAGCCCGTTCGTCCTCCTCACCTGCACGGCATGAGAAGCAACGTCCTCGACTGCAGCAATGTGCGCGTTGGGTTGATATTGTCCGTAGTGTCTTGTAGCGTTGAGTTGAGTTTCTGTCTGTTTGTCCAAGCTGAGCATTACATGCTCCAGCTTGAGGGGGAGTGTTGGAGTATTCGTGTGTGCGCCCATTGTGTTGTAGCAGGGTAAATGGATCCTGGAGAAGATCCATTTACCCCACCCAGTTGTTTAGTCCCACATCGTCCAGTGGTGGGACTTGGAGGCTCTGGAGAGGCTATATAAGGAGCCTCAGACCTCTTGTATCCATTGAGAAAAAACATTGCATAGCATGCCCCGTTGAGGGCTTCTCCCGTGGCTTCATCCCGCTCCTCACGGAGTAGGGTTCCACGTAAAAATTCCGCTGCTCCATATTTTTATTATCTTTTTCCATGTTACGCTTCCGCTTCCGATTTTCTAACACTCTGGAGGTCGAAATGCGATGATTTAACGGGTGGTGAAAAAAACGCCTAAAAATCAGCAACAAAAGTCAACAAGTACTCGAGTTCTAGCACAGGTTTCTCCACAAATTTAGGGCGGCCGAGTAATTAAGAGTTCCTGGGAGCGTATAGCGATGTTTGCAATAACTAGGGACCTTAATACATCACCAAACCAAACAGCATTATAACATTCCTCAATACTAATATTATGCGGTGGAGTAATAAGCTAAAAGGCTCTCATACCACAACCGGCAAGGGGGAGTGTGCTCGCTTCAGTCCTGGTCTTCGATGGGATCAGCGGCTGGCGCCTTTGGTAGCACTTTGAATGGCCGGTCGTCCAGAGAACAAAGGGGGGAGCGGCGAGTTGGCAGTGAACTGGCAGGCGTAGAACGGTTGAGGGCGGAGGTGGCTGGATGGTCGCGGGGGTGGTCTGAATGGCTCGGAGGGAGATAGGTGGGCGAGGCAGCGAGGAGGGGTGTTGGCGGGAGGGGTAGCGGCGATGGGGAGGCGGAGTCGCGGCGAGTAACGCGCGGGAGGGAGGGGGCCTAGGATAGGGCGAGGGCGAGGGAGGGAGGTGGAGTATGGGAAGGCGGCGACGCGATGGGTGGGGCGCAGGGGGTTACAGCCTGGGAAGGGAGAGCCGTGGGGAGAAGGGTGGGGGGGGAGAAGATGGCTGGCGGCGTGAGAAGGGGGGAGGCGGCGGTGGGAAGAGATAGGGTTCGTGAGAAGAGAGGCACGGACGGGGAAAGGTTAGGGCACGAGGAAAGAAAGGGATAGAAGTCGAGAGAGAGAGAGAGAGAGAGGGAGAGAGAGAGGGAGAATAAGTGAGGAAGAAAAAAATTAATTTCATTCAAAACTGATTCAATCATCCCCAATGGGGTGCCTTTATAGAGGCCAAGTCCCCTAAACAAGCAACTACTCTACTAAAATTAGAAAAAGAAAGAAAAGAAAAAAGAAAGATAATAAGGCCTTATATACTGAGCCTTTTACATAAATAAATAAGAATAAATAAAACAAATGTTCGATTAAAAGAAGGTGATCACGTAGCATCAGGCTGCATCAATGTCGCTGCTACAGCTTCTGCTAGTTCGTCTGCCGCTGCCAGTACCTCAGGTAGTGCCACTTCCTTTACATCTTGTCATGATCTCTCCGATTGGATTATAGATTCTGGCACCACACATCATCTCTGTCGTGAAAGAGAGAGACTTGAGTCATACAGGGCCATCCCACCTGGCCGCTCAGTGCTGATAGCAGATGGGACTCATTCCCCCATCGTTGGATAGGGGGAGATCACCTTATCATCTTCTATGCATCTACAGAATGTTCTACATGCTCCTGAGTTCTCCATGAATTTGTTATCTATTAGTCAGATTACGAAGGATTTACACTGTCGTGCTATATTTGACCCCTCATCTCTCATTTTTCAGGACATACTAACGGGCAGAGTGATTGGCTGTGGCTCTAAGCAGAATGGTCTCTATCGTCTGGTCCAGAATTCTTATGCTGGCGTCTCTTCGCATTCAGCCGGATCAGTCTCTCCGTACACCTGGCATCTTCTCTTTGGCCATCTCCCGCTCCAGAAAATGTGACATCTTTTGCCTCAGATCTCTCCTAGTTCGTCATTTCGTTGTGAAGCGTGTCAGTTGGGAAAGCATCATCGGTCTAGCTTTTCTCGTCGTCAGAGTCGGAGCAGTAGCTCCCTGTTTGAGTAGTTTCATATTGATATTTGGGGTCCGAGTCGTGTACCTGATCGTCAGGGACACAGGTTTTATCTAGATGTGGTGGATGACTTTTCTCGTGTATCTTGGGTCTTTCTTTTAAAGAATAAATCTGAAGCAGGGGATGTTATTAAAAATCTGATTAATGAAGTGCAGAATGTTTTCTCTTCTACTATCAAATATATTCGTACAGATAATGCATTGGAATTCTGCACCTGTTCTCTCTCTCAGTTTCTTTCATCTAAGGGTATTATCCACCAAACCACTTGTGCTTACACATCTCAACAATATGACATGGCAGAAAGAAAGCATCGTCACCTTCTTGACATCACTCGAACCCTTCTTATCCAGAACTGTGCGCCTATCACTTTCTGGGGGGATGCTGTCCTTACAGCCTGCTACCTGGTCAATCGCATGCCATCATTTGTTCTTGGTAAGAAGATTCCTCTTTCCGTGATTTTCCCTGATAAGGAATTATTCTCGCTTACTCCCCGTGTCTTTGGTACTGTTGCCTTTGGTCATCACTTATCTCCTGGACTTGACAAACTCTCTCCTAGAGCTGTCAAGTGTGTCTTTGTAGGTTACTCTCGGACTCAGAAGGGTTATCGTTGTTATGACCCCATAAACAAGAAATATTTTGTCAATGTTGATGTTATAGTTTTTGAGTCCGTTATGTATTTCTCCCCTTCAGGTGACAGGTTGGTCTCGTTCACTACCAATGATGACGTCTATGTTCCTCCTCCTCCTAGTTTGAGTTCATCGGGTTCAATCCTGCTCCTGTTGCTACGACACCACCACCACCACCGCCCCACCTCCACAACCACCTATCCCACCTTTACCTAAATTCTATACACGTCGGTCAGGTCCTGCTCAGACTACACGTCAGGCACCCATCACGCCTCAGGTATGTTCAGATGGCATTACTAATGATGGGTCAGATATTGTACATGTGCAGGATTCTTTATTGCAGGAGGAGGCTGCACCATCCAGTACAGAGGATGACGATCTTGATGTTCCCATTGCTATTCGGAAGCAGAAACGGACTTGCGTGTCTTATCCTTTTGCTTCCCAGGTGTCCTTTCACCGCCTTAAAGGCGACTTTCAGAGGTTTTTTTTTGAGTCAAAAAAGGGGGATACACTCAGCGGTGTTCGCCCCAAGACTTTCAGAGGTTTGCTGCGGCATTGTCTTCCGTGGATATACCACGGACCTATTAAGAAGCTATGAAGATTGATTGCTGGCGACTGACAATGGAAGAAGAGATGCATGCTTTACAGTCTCGTGGTACATGGAGCTTGGTTAATGCTCCATCTGACGCATCCATTGTTAGCTGCAAGTGGGTATTCACAGTTAAATACCATGCAGATGGCAGTCTTGATCGGTACAAGGCACGACTTGTTGCGAGAGGTTTCACACAAACCTATGGCATGTACTATATGGATACATTTTCTCCAGTGGCTCGTTACTCTACTCTTCGCATTCTTTTAGCGGTTGCTGTGGTACGTGACTGGAATATATCTCAACTTGATGTCAAGAATGCCTTCTTGTATGGAGATCTGCAGGAGGAAGTCTACATGCAGCAACCACCAGGGTTCACTGCTGAGGGGGAGAATCATATGGTGTGTAGACTTCACAAGGCGATTTATCCTTAAATAGAGTCCAAGGGCATGGTTCCAGAAGTTTTCCCACCTAATTGAACAACAGGGATTCAAAAGATCAAATGTGGATCACTCGTTGTTCATTCAGAAGACTTCTATAGGTACGGTTGTCATCATGGTCTATGATGATGATATTCTGGTTACAGGAGATGACGTTCAGGGAATAGAGAGGGCAAAAGCATTCCTGGGCCGTCAGTTTGTCACGAAGGACCTTGGCACCCTAAGATACTTTCTAGGGTTGGAATTTGCCAGGAATGCACAGGGTCTGGTGATGACCCAAAGGAAATACATTACAGATTTTCTGATTGAAACAGGCATGGGTGGATGTAAACCATCGAGTACTCCTATGGATCCGAGCATGAAACTGTATGACAATGATACTGCAGAAGTGGACAAGAGGAGATATAGAGAGATGGTTGGTAAGCTCCTTTATATCACCATAACTCGACCCGATATTACTTTTGTAGTAAGCCGGGTAAGTCATTTTATGGAGCAGCCAAGACAAGTTCATATGGATGCCATATACATGATACGGAGGTATCTAAAGTCTTCTCCAGGCTCAGGGTTGCTATTTCGAAAGAGCACATATTTATCTATTTCAGCGTGTGCAGACGCAGATTATGCAGGGTGTCCTAAGGATCGAAAGTCTACTGCAGGATTCGCCGTTTTTGTTGGAAGCTCTCTAGTTTCTTGGAAAAGCAAGAAACAAACTGTTGTGGCAAGGTCTAGCGCTGAGTCTGAATATAGGGCCATGGTGCAAGCAAGCACGGAGATGATGTGGGTTCGAGTTGTGCTAGAAGATCTACATATAGTTGTGCCTTTACCCATGCAGCTTCAGTGTGATAATCAAGCAGCATTGTTTATTGCCAACAATCCAGCATTTCATGAAAGAACAAAGCATATCGAAGTAGACTGCCACTACACAAGATATATGATCCAGAGAGGCTTGATATCCACGTCTCACGTTAACTCTGAGGATCAGACTGCCGACATATTTACCAAGCCGCTGCTCAGAAGACCCTTTCAGAGATGCTCTTCCAAGTTGAGCATGATAGACATCTATGCTCCATCTTGAGGGGGAGTGTAGAGACTTAAGTTATGATATTATGTACCGTTTCTTATTTTCTGTTTATTTTCTGGACTCTTATGTATTTTACCCATGGGGTCTCTCTATATAAGAGAGCCTGGAGTTCTATGGAATAATAAGTCACTCATTTCCACCAATAATAGAGAATGCTAAGATACAAACCTTTACTATCGTGTGAAGGCAAACATCTTAAGAATTAAATCATCTAAGTGAGGTTTTGATGTTTTTTCATGCTTCTCTTTGATGCCGTGTTGCTTTAACTCCAGGTACTGCGATTTGCTTCAGAAAATATTTTCGTGCCGCTTACAGTTGGAGGGGGTATTAGAGATTTTACAGATGGAAATGGAAGGTAAGTCTTTTTCTTACTTTTGGCCAATGGTGGTTTTAATAAAAAAGGTTATTATTTATTAACAGTCACAGATTTGAGATGCTGTGTGTATCTATGTATTTATCATTTGTTCTAGCCATCCTGCTGTCTCTTTGGATCACCTTTAACTTCAATATATCCCTACCACTGGGTTTCTTTCTCTTAAGCAATAGGAAGTTGTTTTATTAATTTTTATTGTCACCAGATATTATTCTAGTCTGGAGGTAGCTTCGGAATATTTCCGATCTGGTGCTGACAAGATCTCCATTGGAAGTGATGCAGTTTATGCCGCAGAAGAGTACCTGAAAACAGGGGTATTCTCAGATTTTGCAATATGACAACAATTTAATTTGAACTAGTTTATCTATGAGATTCTTGTTCATTTGTTAAGGTAAAGACCGGTAACAGCAGCTTGGAGCAAATATCTCGAGTTTACGGAAATCAGGTAAGGTAGCCTTTTCTATGGCTATTTATTCATTATGCTTCTGGTTAGCTGATGCTGCTAATTATCTAGAACATATTAAAATCTTTATTCTTGTTTATGTATCCGCTTCCAAACAGGATATTTTTCTCCAGAAAAAAGGTGCTATTATTTATAAGAGGATTTTATATAATAAATGGAGCATATCTTCTGCTCCAATTACTACCTTCGTAGTTGTAGACATGCATAAAAAACTAAATATGAAGTGTACTCAATTTGTTTCTTCGTCCTTTTTTTTCTACACATTTCATGTAGGAGAGTCTCGATAAAATAGGGTTCCCATGACCTGGAGGTCACCATATACTTCAAAAAATACTGCAGCGATTGCTATATTTTTGCTGTAAGTTAGCAAATACATAGTCTTGTAGGTAAATGGAGGAAATAGCTCTCATCATTTCTTTGCAGTCAGTGTTTGAAATGGTTGATGAATTATGTTGCATGATAATAGTGAACAATGCACAATTCCCATGTTTTTTGAAATAGACATTCTTTTAAGGGCATATTTGTTTTGGCAACCTTTCTACAATATTCTGTTAGAGCATCCTCCCAGCACGATTTGTGACATGCGTTCAACTTAATAAGCTTACATTCTGGCCACTGTAATCAAGTTGTGATAATATTTTTCTTGAAACAAGTAGACGATGTTGCATAAACTTTATTCACTCGATCTTGGTGGAGAACAAGTAGTTCAGGGGATGGTGCGGTTGGCACCGCATTGGCAGAAAATTACATGGCTTTTGGAAGGAAGGTCTCCTCTGAAAATGTGCACTGTCTGGGAAGAGGTGTCAATAGCATCTCTAAAGTTAGGTGGAGGAGCTCAGTCGAGAATTTACTAACCAGGAGGTCTTATGGTGTTCAAGCTTAATGAATGGGTTGTCTGGGCATGATAGCTTTCTCGTGTTCTTCAGAGAGTTCGCGACGAGGTAGAGGATGATGCTATGACTGCTGGTAGAGTTTATTAGCAGGAACATGGGGCTATGCTGTGATGTTCAAGCTTAATACAAAGGGGTCGTCAGGGCCTGATGGATTTCTTGTGTTCTTCAGATAAGAGTTTATTTGGAGTAGCAACATGGGGGGTTAAGCGATTGAATCCGTATTTTATTTTCTTGTTATAGACAACCACCTCAAATAGGTCTTGCACTCCATTATTTCCTCTAAGAAGTTTGCCTTTATCAGTGGTATGGTGGTAGTGCAGTGTGCCTACCACTCAAAAGACCAGGATTCAAATCCCTCCTTGTGGGGTTGTGTTAGGTAGCCGACAACCAACATAAAAAATAGTCGGATTTTTCAACATCGATTCGAGCAAGAATCCATGTAGCCGATCGTGCTTAAAGTGGGAGAAGGCTTCGCCAGTTTGCCTTCATCATTGGGTGTCGATTGTTGGATATTGTAGTTATGACCATGGAATTGTGAACTGGAGGAGGCGGAATTTGCTTTGAAAGGTGGATTTCTCCAAAACATATGATGTGTGAGTTGGAAGTTCGTCTGGACTTCATTATATTGGAGTTGTTCTCTTGACTTAGGGATCACATAGATAAAGAGGTGTATTGCAACATCCAACAACTTCGTCCTTGGTGATGATAAATGGTAGATCTTAAGGGAGCTTGTTCCAATTTCACTGGGGGGTTATGTAGGGATGTTTCCTTGCACAGTTTCTTTTTTTATTGAGGTGGATGCACTATCTGCCATGGTGAATCTGACTACTCTTGGGATTTCTTCAGAGTTTTTTTCTAGAAATGATATCTCCATCCATGTTCTTCGGTTTGCATATGATCTTTCTTTATTGAAGGTTGGTTGTCCTAGTGCAAAAGAATTAAAGCCATCATTGCTATTTTAGGGGATGTTTCCGTCTTTGGGTTAATGGGGGAAGCATACTTTTATTTCTTGGTACAATGCTCAACATGGTGGATGTGTGTGAAGCTATTCTGGTGACACTTAGGGAGAGTTTGTCGATTACTTACTTGGGCCTGCCGTTAGTCAGTGGTAGGTTGCGATAGGCAGATTGGATACCTCTGATCGGAGGTGGAAGGCATCTTCTCATTCTAAAAGGGGGATGGTTGGCGTTAATAAAGGCAGTTCTTTTGACCATCTCGATCGTCTTCCTTTTTTCACGTCATCTGCCTTAGAGGGCTCGAACTATAGGCTCACTTATGGGCTTCTGCACAGTCTTAGTTTTTTGGATATAAGCTCGAGATTGACACAAGAAAGATCTGAATGGAGGCGAAAAATCCATGTAGCCGACCCTACTTAATTGTGGGAAAAGGCTTTGTTGTTGTTTGATCTGCCTTAGACGGCTCGAAAGCAGCTTGAGGTGTTAATGCATTAGTTCTTTGATTTTCCTTTGCAGAGTCATCTAGTATTCTGTTGACGGATTGAGATTGTCATTCAACTTATTGAAGATGAACATGTGGTTCCTTAAGATGAAGAAAACCGTGATTGTGAATTAAATATTACAGATATGAGGGGATGGTACTGATTTGCGTCCTAGGATAGTCCACTCGAACTATAGGCTCACTTATGGGCTTCTGCACAGTCTAATGCTGTCACTGTGCATTCTACCTTCTGGAGGGGAATCTGTTCTGTACTATCGTGATTGAGACCAGTTGGGGGGGGTCAATTTGTGGACAGAGAGGGCCTTATGTGATGACTTCCTATTCCTCTTCTCCATGGTTGTTGACCGGAGCGCTTGTGCCTCGAAAATCTAATTGAACAATGCCTACTCTCCATTCTTCCATATGGGCATTTCAAATTAATGGTTGGAGGAGCTTATGCAATTCTCGTGGTTTCTGTCTACAATGGATGGCCCAAGATATCAACACTTCAAATCTTGCCAAGAGGAATCAATAAAAAATGAAGAAAAGAAAAAAGGAAGCAGATAATCAAGGGAACGAGGTGAAGTAACTAACAATCATAGTTGATGGTGCTTAATGCGAGGAGTCTTGGCAATGCACACCAGAGTCCCTTCGACACTATTTGTTGATGACAATACCTGAGGAAGATGAGAATCCTAGGATAGGAAGAAACATTATTGCAAGCGGTGGTGATTTAATGGCATGATTTGTTGCGATTTGGATTTAATGGGAACCCCTAGTCCTAAACGAAGGAGGGGAGACTGTAGATATCTTCAGTCCTACTTGGTTTCAATCCTTTTTTATTTTTTCTGTAAGGCTGATTTATGCTGTTTTTTGGCGTTAGGCCGATTTCTTTTATGTGTTATTGATGTCTTAAATGATCAGCTATTGCTTTATTAAGAAAAGACAAAAAGAGAGAGAAGCCTATGAAACAAGTCGAAATAGTTCAAAAAGGGAGCAATGTCCTATTTAATGATTGAATATAAAGAGGAAATGGAGAGAGCAATGAAGAAAAAAAGGTGAAAAATGGAGGATCAAAAGATAAATAAAATGAAAAAGAGGACAATGTTGAAACAAAAAAGTGAAATAAAAATAGGCGGAGAAAAAGTGAGAAAGAAATAGAAACGGGAAAAGAATTTGGTTTTTTATAAGGAGAAAAGAAATAGTGAATGATAAGTTAGCTAACACCTGAGGAAGATGAGTCCATTGCCTTAACCGGGCTCTCCGGCGGTGGGGAGAAGTGCTCGCAGTTCTCGATGATGGGTTGAAGCCTGGGGCTGCATGGAATATCACTCGAGTCCTGATGGAGTGCAATAGAGGTATGCTTGATGATGCGGTTGGCCGGGTCTTCTACGAAGCTTTGGAGATTGGTCGATTCCGTTATAGGGTGGAGATGACGTTCATCGAGCCTCCACCTCTGCCGGAGGTGCTGCAAAGGGTCGGAGTCGACTTGCCGGAGGTTCCGAGGGTGGTTGACGTCGCCTCGTCTTCCGGGCGCCAGGTGGCCTTGCATGGGGACGCTTCGCATGGCTCCTCCCGCGGGAATGATTTCACACGTCCTTTCGGGTACTCCCCTCGGGTGATGTGCATGATTTCTTCAAGGAACGGTTTTCCTGCTGAGGTGGCTCCTTGGTTCTCGTCGCCTCATCACTTTTGGGCTCGGGCTACGGATTCTAATTTGGTGGTTCAGCATGCGGATCCTTTGCCAGGTCGGGCGGTCCTGGGTGTCTACCGTTGCGTCTCTTTCGGATCCGGAGCGGAGGAACGATCGGACCAAACTCCTTTATTTCTCCCTTCCCCTGGTGTGGCCTTCACGACCCATTTGGCTGGCGTGGATCTCTCTACTGGGCTCTCGGTTGACGCTTCGTTGGAGCCTGGTTTCTCCTGGACCTCCTCGGGTGCTGAGGATTGGTTTCGTTGCAGCTCCGCGGTACCCGTGTTGGAGGGCCCTTCCTCCATCGCCTCCGGTCATGTTTCTACCTCTTGTCCTATTGTGACGATACTGGAGATGGAGGGAGCTGGAGATGCGGAAGGTGTGTCAGAGAAAAGATCAAGAAAGAGATATAGGAGGAGGAATAGGACTCGGGCGATGGTCTCCGAGCCGCAGTCGTGCTCGACTCTTAAGGATGCTGTTGCGGCGACCGCTGGTCTGGTTGATGGTTCCTTATGAAGATTCTCCCTTGGAATGTAAGGGGGGTTGGGGGAGGCGGACAAGAGGGAATAAAACAAACCCTATTATTAATATCCTCAGTTCTGATCCTTTAAACAAGAACATGAAATATAAAGCTTGAGTCCCTGAGCTAAGTTGGGCATCACACTTCTTCCTGATTAGACCATTCTTCTATATGTCTGGAGTTAGGATAATGTCATCTATCTTACTTTCAAACAATATAACTTGGATCAAGGACTCTGTTAGTAGATCATACAGTTAGTGTATACTTTCAACAAAATAATAGACAATAGTGCTGGTCATGGTGATCTTTACACCTGGCTGTGCGAGGGCGCGGTGACCCTCAACTAGGCGGGAGAATAGGAAGCCCAGTTAGGGCAGCGGCCGCCTACTGCGCGGGTCTAGGATCCCAGTCCTCTTTTGGTTTTTACGCGAGCTCGCAGTGTTTTTACGCCTCGTTGGGATCCCGACTTTAGACCATTCCGCTGACCATGTCTTTTAGGATACCCAGGCGGGGGATCCTTGGTTTTCAGTTTTACGTACGAGCTCGTTCGCCTGTACTAGTCAGGCAGGTTTTTAGAGTGACTTTTCTAGGGAGTCTCTCTCACCCGTCTCAGTGGCGTAGTTTGGGAGTAGACCTATCCCTCTCTTGGACCGCGCTTCCAATTAGAGGGCGAGACGGAAGAGCCATTTGTAGGCTTCTTCACCGCTTGAGTTTACTTCGCCAATAGACTTGGCGATTCTATATGTAAATCATCCATATCTACATCTACATCATCTGGAGTTATATTTGAAACATTGAAGTTAAGAATTGGAGAAGTTACGATCAAAAGTTAGGATTAATAGGAAATGATTATTCTCTCTATTTAAGAAATTAATTAAATTAAGAGATCTTTCCAATCTTAACTTTTCCATCATCATTTACAAGTATGATCTCTGAAGCAATTGATATATATATGCTCATACTCATACTCTCATGAATATTCAACTACAAAATAAATAAGTAATATGGGGGAAATGCCGTGTTCTGGGGAAATCATTAGAGATGCATTACAAACAACTTCAAAAACCTTTTTACTTACGTAAGTAGATGTAAACTTTACTTTCCACCTTTCTACTTGCTTGTTTTTGCACATATTAAATGTCTAGTTATTTTTATAAGTTTTTGGGAGGTACCAGCAATGGTTGATGCCTCTTCTTTCCTAATGTGTTTGGCAGGCAAACAGCCTGCAGTTTAGTAGCAGCTCAGTAGCTATACATGCTTCCTAGAGACAGAGTATACACTAGACGGTATGAATTACTTGTCTCAGTTTTTGTTCAGATGATGATGTAAATGCTATCTCTTTTGTATCATACTTTGGGATATATGTTGTAAAATGGAAGATCCTTGTACATGTTGTAAATGGATATGAATATTAATGAAAAGAAATTTTGGTGCCATTTGTCTCCCTGTGATCTTATGGTTATGTTGTGGATGTGAATGTTATGTGGATAATTAGCCGTGCGAAAAATTTTCCCTGCTTTTCTGTAACTTCATGCGATCTCATCTGAATAATAGTGCGAGTGTGTGATTAACGGGTACCCGGATCCTGAGAGGGGTTCAACAAACGCTTCGTACATCGGATAGGCCGCAGTCCAGGGGAGGTCAAGATCCAGGCTCGCTGGACTTTGCGGAAGTTTTGGATTCTTTGGCGCTCGAGGATTTGGTAGCGGGGGATATCGCCTACACGTGGAGGAATTCTAACTCCCGCTCCCGTATTGATAGGTTCCTGGCGTCTACGGATCTTCTTGATTGTTTCCATCCTTGCACTGTGTCTTCTAGGCCTCGGAGCTTGTCTGATCACTCTCCTATTGTATGGGATTCTGGTGAGGCGCCCACAAGGAGGGGTTTCTTTAGGTATGAGAGTTGATGGCTGCTGGAGGATAACTTCAGGGATATGGTGATATCTCATTGGTTCCAGATGCAGGTTAAGGGTTCCGCGGTGTCGAAGTTTGCTCAAAAGCTCACTTCCTTGCGCAAGAGATTGTCGTCGTTCAAGAGGGATTCTAGGGCAGTGAGGATGGCCGCCAGGACGAAGGCGTAGGGGGTGGTCAACAGCCTTGACGCCGTCGAGAATGATAGGGAGCTCCTGCCGGAGGAATTGCTTGCACGCTCTCTCGCGCTGAAGCGGATCGCGGCTGAGGATCAAAAGCGGGTAACTGAGTGGCGAGGTGCAATGACGAGAAGCTACGAACTAGGCAGAACGGTTCTATTACCAGGATCAAAAGTGTCAAGGTCGTTAGAGATCGAGGGCAACCTGGCTCAAGGAGGGGGATGCCAATACGACGTTCTTCCATCGTATTGCTAGCGGAAGGCGGCGTTCAATTTTTTTGCATTCCATCGCGATTAATGGCAATCGTGTTGTGGGGGACAGGGAGATGGGGAGTGCAATCGCCGCTCACTTCAAGGAGTTCTCGGCGAGGTGCATCCCAAGGGTCTGGCGGTGGTCGGGGGTTGGGGCGGCGCCACTCCCGCCCACTTTATGCGAGGGTCTGACGCGGGCGATTTCACTGGAGGAGGTTAATCCGGTTGTTTGGGACTTGAACGCGGATGGATCTCCGGGTCCTGATGGCTTACCGGTGGCTTTCTATCGTGACTTTTGGGACTTGGTTGGCGAGGAGGTGCTGGAGGTTATCGCCGAGTTTTGTGATGGCAATGCGGGCTTTGATCGGATTAATAGGGTTATCATTGTGCTGCTTCCTAAATCCTCCTCGGCGGAGCGAATTGAGGAGTTCCGTCCCATTGCTATCTCCAACGGCCTTTACCTTGTCGTGGCTAAGGTGTTAGCTCTACGGCTTGCTCGGGTCCTCGACTCAATCATCTCCCCGTTGCAAACGGCTTTTATTCAAGGAAGACAGATTGCAGATTCCATTACTCTCGCCTCATAGTTGGTGGCGGATTGGTTGAAGGAGAGAAGGCATGGTGTGCTATGGAAAGTTGACTTCGCAAAAGCTTATGATTGCCTTGACTGGAAATTCTTGTGGTCGGTTTTGCAGAGGAGAGGGTTCTCGGAGGGCCGGAGGTATGGATCTCGTGGATGCATCGTTGTGTGACCACTAGGGATGAAAACGAATACAAATATATTCGTATTCGTTCGTATTCGCATTCGTCAAATAGAGGATATGGATGTCATTTTCTTGTATCTGGTGAATACGAATGCGAATACGAATGCAAATGTCCAACATTCGTCGAATACGAATACGAATATGAAAATAATATCCTCAACTTTGACGAATACGAATGTGAATACGAATGTTGAAAATTTTGAGGATACGAATACGAATATTCGTTTTTTGAAGGATTCGAATTCGAATATGGATGCGAATGTTCAAATTCTAGATGATAACAATACTCACATGGTATACAAATAAGTAAGTTTGGTAAGCTTTCTTTTATTATTTAATTATATCTTTATGTTTTCTTTTATTATTTAGTGATTTTTATGTACATATTCATTATTAAAATATTTAATATACTTTTTATATAAGTATGAACCTGGAATGCCATCAAAAAAAAGTATGAACCTGGAATGTTTGTAGTTTTTAATTAAATTTTGACATGTATAACATTCGTATATTAATTCGTATTCGTTTGTCAAATATCCGTATCCGAATTACCAATATTCGTTTTGCATTCGTATTCGTATTTTGAGGATATGATTTTACATTTTACACATTCGTGTGATATTCGTATTCGTATTTGTATCCGGATTTTAAAAAGGATGAGGATATGGTAACACCTATATTCGTATCCGTATCCGACCGTTTTCATCCCTAGTGACCACGACCTCTTTCTCAATCATGATTAATGGTCGCCCGGAGGGGGGGCTCTTCCAGCCAAGAAGGGGGGTCCGTCAGGGATGCCCCCTGGCTCCTCTTCTTTTTGTTATAGCTGCGGATTTTCTGGCTCGCATGACTGATTGTGTTGTTGAGTCCGGGCTCTCAGCGGGATACTCCAAGGGCGGGCTGAGAGTACCATTGTTACAGTTTGCTGACGACACCATCTTTTTTATTGAGGGGGGCCTTGCGGAGGTATCAGGGATGTCAGCGACCCTTGACTTATTTAGCGAACTGTCGGGCTTATGCAAAAATGTCAATAAGTCGAAGGTGGTCCCTTTTGGGCTTTCGGAGGAGGACGCGGACGCATGCGGTCGTGTATTGGGATCTCATCCTGGAGCCTTGCCTATTGATTACCTGGGGGTGCCCTTGGTTGCGGGAAGGGCTAGGCTGAGGGATTGGCTCGTCGTCGTCGAGAAGGTGGAGAAGAGGCTGGTCGGGTGGAAGTCGACCATCCTTTCTAAGGGGGGACGCCTCGTCCTCCTCAAGGCGGTGCTCTCCTCTATCCCGGTTTATTTCTTGCCTAATCGTCGGTTACCAATGGGGATTCGCAATCGCCTCGAAAAGCTCATGCTGAGATTTTTATGGGGCAAAAATGGGGAAGTGGCGGGAGGGATGCATTTGGTGGAATGAGATGAGATTACTCAACGCAAGGGTGAAGGAGGTTTGGGCGTGCAGAGATTGGAGCTCGTTAATGACGCTTTCCTTCTTAAGTGGGCGAACAGGATTTGGGGCCCTGGTGAAGACTTCTATTCCAAGATCCTGTGTGAGATTCACGGTGCTAGCGGCGCACCTCCTTCACCGGCGGAGTTGGTGGGAGCTTAGACGCCCTTCTGGCGAGGGGTGCTGAAGGTTTTTTCGAAGAATCTGTCGCTTTTTGTGCAGGTGCTGGGCAATGGAGGTTCCTTCAGGTTTTTGAAGGATGATTGGATGGGGAGGGGGGGCTTTGAGCTCACGGTTCCCTCGCCTGTTCGCGCTGGCTGCTGATAAGGATGCCTGCGTCGGCTCTTGCTAGTCAGATGGTAGTTGGTTCCCGACCTTCCTTGCCAATTTCTCTGATCAAAGGCTGGAGGATTTTCTCGGCCTTCTAGACGCCATCAGGGATGCCGGGCGTCCTATTGGCGGGAGGGATCATTGGGCCTGGCGGGAGGGGGGGGGCTTTCTCAATGAGGAAGGCTTATGGGGCAATTTGTAGGCCCCCGCCCGCGCGATCGGATTTATTGGTACGTGACTGTGGTTTCTTTTAGGGGCTGAGGCTCCCTGAGCATCTGGACTTTTTCCTGTGGCTCTTTCGTAGAAAGAGGTTGATGACGAGAGATCGGTGCGCGAGGTTGCTAGGCAATATCTCAGATAGATGCGTCTTATGCGAAAATGCAGTGGAGTCAATTGAACATCTCTTCTTCGTGTGCCCGAAGGTCATTGGGGTTTGGCAAGAAGTGGTCGTGGGTTGGGCTTGCACTTAAGACTTGGCGGCATTCTTTGATTCGTTGGTGGCTAACAGAAATAGAGATAGGAGGGAGCTCCTATGGCCCGTGGCAAGTCTATGGGCGATCTGGTTGGGCAGAAACGCAGCTCTTTTCTCGGGACAACGATTTTACAAGGAGAACATCCTTATCCATTGTGCGAGATTGGTAGATGATTGGATGTTGGTTTAGCTTCCTGATTGGCTCCTTTTTGTTTACCGCTGTAAACCGCCTGTTTACTTTGCCGCTTCTTTAATAAATTGGGACGAACACCGCTGAGTGTCTCCCCCTTCTTTTGCGCCTAAAAAAAAGTTAGCTAACACCTTCATGTTTTGTATGAGATGCACACATGAGTTTTTTTGTTGAAGACAACCCTGTATTCATGTGTCAAGTTCTGGGTATGAGTATAGACCAGACATGATCGAGACTAATGAAACTGTATGGGAGAGGCCCAAGTTTAAGGGTCATGTTGGGAGAGGTCCATTATAATAGCTTCTTGAAAGAAGCCTATTGTCCATATCTGCATATGGTGGTTGCACTCACAGAGACCTTCATTGGAGGGGCCCACAATCTTTGGTGTTGAATGCATTCAAGAGCCCAACAACAACAAATGATCACGGACAATGATCTTTGAAAGGAGCAATGGAGGATGATACATACCCTATACAAGTGCATGCATTCACATGCGACCTATGATCCACCTAATAAAAGAGTGACATACCTTTCCCCTCCTATTACGTTGGAACGATCTCATTTTAAAAACTCCTAAAATCTCTACTAGTTAGATAACACAAAATCACCAGATCTCAAGGTTCCCTTCTTCTCCATACCCTTCAAGGCACCAATTTGTGATAGACCACGAATATCTTGGAATTAAAATGGTCGGCATTCTCGGCAAATTCAATGAATACAAAAGTATTTATTTGGTACTTGAGAAGAATTCTCATTCTTCTTTATATGACACAAATTATATAGAACCATATTGAGGTCGGGCAAGAAAATGATACTCAAAATGGTCTATAAAGCGGATAGTTGATGGATTTTCATCCCATGCTAGTACTATAAAAAAGAGTTCTCATTCTTCTTTATTTGGTATACAATGTTTAGAACCATATTGAGGATGGGCAAGAAAGTGGTACTTAAATTGCCTATAAAGTGGACAATCGATAGATTCTCATACCGTGCTTGTACTATAAAAAATGAATAAATTTAGGATCGAGTTATGGATCAGAATATGGAAATTCCTTAGGCTTGACCAAGCTTGAGATCAGCTCGAGTTTAGCTCCTGATCTTCAAGACATGTTCCAATTGTGCATGTCTCGGCTCGCTCATCTTGATAGGCACTTGTACTTGGAGCTAAGGTTGGTCAGGACCCTGGATAAACTAAAATGAAGCTAAGAATTTGTGAACTGCCAATTTTATGTTTTGAAAATCCATCATCATTATCATCATTAAAATTATCTCCATATTTGTCTTGAAAGCCGTTGCTTATCTCTTAAATTCTTACTTGGAGTTATATATTTTGATCATACACCAATTTAATTTGTTAGACTATGTATTAGATGGGTAACTGGATTGAGGATAGGCATTATACAAATATTCTATCGGACAATCTCGGACAAAAGAATGAATAGTGCACTACTCTTTCACTCCCTCCTTTCTCCCATACTTGTTGAAAGCATGGCAACAATTGGCCATGTCGAGAGAATAAATTGGTAAGAACAAAAATTCTTTTCTCTTCTTCTTGTGTCGAACAAAATAATTTTCTCTTCTCCTTTCTATTGTTTTCAATTATTCTTTATTTTTCAAAAGTAGCTGATATCTCTCTTTTTTGTCAGCCATTCACCATCGTTTTTTTTAAATCTCCCCTTTTTTATAACGCATTTTCTTTGCCTAGTTGTTTCTTACCCTTTTGGGAGTACATGGCCCATTAGGATTTTTTTTAAAAAAAAAGTAAAGGAATTGGGCCCATGAACAATAGAGAGGGCATCCCCTTTTTTTGTTTGTTCTTCTTCCTTTTTTCCATCCCATCAATTTTTCGACGCTCAAAGAATGATGGGCCTATACAAATCGAAACCAAAATAAATAAATGGCCTATTTCCCAATCAGGGATATCGATCCATCATGTGCGATAACTACCTATTTAGGGTTTCCAACAAGTAACCCATAAGACATTGTTGCCTCTACTGCCAAAGAAACTCATAGCCCTGTCATTTCTTATAGGATTTGGGAACCCAAATCGATGGCACACAAATGTCGAGTGGTGGGGAGGTGACGCGTGCTCGACCTAGTGCTCTGAGGGAATACCCGGTATGATGGCGATGAGGCTTCTCCAAGAAGGTGGTGGCGACGAGGCTCCAATGACGCTGATCTATGCTCCTACAAACCCCGTACATCTCACAATCCAACGAACAAGATCTCTGTCGTCGTCATTCGGAGCTCCCACTACTCTACTCCTCCTACGATGCGTTATCATCGCTGCTTCCTCATACGATTGCTAGGCTTTTTTATTTATCTTGTCTTCTTTGCGACAATGAATTCCTTGCCTTCCATCTATGATTGGATCGAAACGCTGCATCTTCTGGAGCCACTTTCATCAACAGGGTTCCAAAGATGGAACCTACCCATCAATTCTCTAGGACAACAACTGCATATCTTCTAACACAAAACCTTCAAGAAACTGCAATGCTAATTCCGAGATCTCATACAAAACCGAATAAAATTTGAATCTAAAAGATAATCCAAAAGCGTCTCGCTCTGATACCATGTTAAAAGTAGAGTGCGGAAGCAAATCAAGAACGAAAAGAACAAAACATAACTTTATGTGGAACCTTACTCCGTAAAGAGCAGGATGAAACAAAAAGAGCACGGCACAAAGGGTTGGTTTTTCTATTATGTTTCTCAAAGAGTCTAGGGGGTGTGGGGCTCTTTATATATCCTTATTAATATTGTAGGCTCCCTTCTCGTTTCTCTGCATCCTCCCTTCCCCTCAGTCCCTAGCCTTGCTACGTACCGACTACTCCCTTCACGGAAGATGCGGACAACTACCTTTCTTAGGTCACCTCAATCTACATATTCTAGATAAAAGCCTGCCCTCACAGACTTCATAATTAGGGATTGTTCACGGGACGATAATAGCTAATGAAAGACCTTAGCATCTGCTATTCAGTGCCGTGCCCTTATCTTTTCGCATGTCCCTATAGCTTCCATTAGAGAGTCAAGCAATATGGGACTAAAGTGATTAATGTAATTGGATCTTGGAGGATCAGTTACCCATCTAATACATACTCTAACATTATGCATCAATCAGTATTGGCATTTTATTAAGTTTGTTCGTGTTACTTATGATCTTCATTCCAAGTAAAAACATTCTGTTGTAAAATTTTGAACAGATGTCCAACTTTTACATTCATTTTATTTTGTGTGCCTTCAATGAATCTTATTTCTCTTTATATTTGTTATGATTTTTCTGGTTTAGAAGATTTAATGAATATTGCAGATGCTTCGATGAAATAAATTTGGTTGTTTATGATATAATCTTCATCAAATCTTTTTAGGCAGTTGTTGTCAGCATTGATCCTCGGAGAGTGTATGTCAAAAGCCCATCTGATGTAGAATTCAAGGTTATTAAAGTGTCTACTCCAGGTCACTCTTTCTTCCCTGTTTGAATTCAAAAGTTGTTTTGCATAATTTTATTTTTCTCAATTACCCCCAAAATTTATTATACTCTAAAATTTCTGCAATGACTTCTGTCCGAGTTATGGTCACTCATTCTATAAAATCTTCGTTCAGGCCCTCATGGAGAAGAGTACGCATGGTATCAATGTACGGTATGTTGTTACTCTAGTTTTTTCCATTCTCAGTTTACTTTAGAACCTTCAGACTGTGATCAGATCTTTTAAAATTGGGAAAGGATACTGCATGCACGTGTTCTAAACAAGTGCATTCATCTACACAGAGTCAATTTTCTAAAAAGTTTTTTAGGGATTAAATTGCTAGGCCATGCTTAGTTGAAGACCAGAAACCAACAAGGTCAAATTAATCCAAAGCTAAAACTAGGGACTGTGCGGTTGCCTGCGTGATTAACTCTAAAAATATTTTCTTACAAAATTCCAAAAGCATCTATTGTGTATCATGTATCAATAAATAATATTTCATGATCAGCCAAAAAGTCCTTTCATCAAAGGACTTTGGGTGGGGGTGGGGGTGGGGGGGGGGGGGGGGGTTAAGAAAGAATCAGGAGTAGATGGGTATGCGATATTTTAAGGAATCACTGATACAGAATCCAAGGTGAAAACCAGGACCGAGGGAAATATTTGATTGGGGAGGGGGGGGGGGGGTGAAATGTATAGAAGAGAGAATCAGGAGTAGATGGGTATGCGATATTTCAAGGAATCACTGATAAGGAAACCAATGTGAAAACTAGGAGCGAGGGAAATATTTTATGGTGATTGGAAGTGATGTGTTGAGGGTGTGGGGCGGAGTGTGAGGGAAAGAATTGAAGCTTGAAGTAGCCCTTTTCTTCATTTTTCACCGGAGTAATCAAGTTTTATTTATAGAATAATATTTTTAAATATCTGAATGATGGAAAAACACGTACAGGTTCGAAAAATTCCAAATTAAGATAGATAAGTGTAGAGTTTTTTACTTACATCTGTTAACGAGTTTGATATCGTTCCTATCCCCCGTGGGTTTTACCATATTTGCATAGATGCTCTAATAAAATTGTTTCTTACGCTAACTTTTTTGACCTGTGAAAAATGTAGTTTATTCATATGTTCCTTGTATGTATCTTCCTCCTCTCGTCTAGATATTTACGGACTACTTAATGGAAGATGCAAATACATGGGTACTAATACAATTACAAGTGACACACCATCCTTATCTATTTTTAGAATATAAATACATATATGGATATTGACGAGTACACAACAACAACAAAGCCTTTTTCCACTTTAAGTAGGATCAACTACATGGATTTTTTCCTCCATTCAGATCTATCTTGGGTCATACTCGAGCTTAGATCCAAAAAATTAAGATCCCTTCGTATAGTCCCATTCCAACACTTCTTGGACCTTCCATGCCCTCTTTTAGCTGGCTTAACATTCCAAAACTCACATCTCCTCACCGATGCATTTTGCTGATCTCCTTTGCAAGTGGACAAACCACCTTAAGAGATTTTCTCGCATCTTATCTTCGATCCGAGCTACACCCGCTTTCATTCTGATGGCATCATTCCGAATCCGATCTTTACGTTTGTGTCCACACATCCACCGTAGCATTTTCATTTCTGCTACTACCATTCTGTGCACATGCCTATGGATATTGACGAATATAAAAAAATTATTACCATATATGTTGTGAGTAGCGGAAACAAACAAGCACAAACCAAACAAGCAAACACTTGTGCACACGAAATTACAAGGTTCACCTTTATCTAAAATACGTTCTCAAGCGATAACAATCGTTTTTACTATATGTGGAGAAGAGAAATTACAAAGGATATTATAACCCTAAGCATATGGAGTTTATATGGAATCTGGTACAAATGGATCCTGAAGATAATGGAATCCAATTAGTTAAATAGAAAAGAAACCATTTACACATTTTTGTTTCGGGAGCGAGTGCAAGGCATATCCTAGGGAGTTTATATAGTAGACAAGCGAGACCCTCGTCCAATATTGCGGGTTTCACCCACCCTTGTAGAGTGTG
This sequence comes from Ottelia alismoides, assembly GCA_037367405.1. NCBI lineage: Eukaryota > Viridiplantae > Streptophyta > Magnoliopsida > Alismatales > Hydrocharitaceae > Ottelia > Ottelia alismoides. Next base: position 19,054 of record JAZKJV010010050.1, on the reverse strand, counting down.
CAGAAAAATGATTTTCAACTGGGTCATTAGAACATATGGTTAGAATTTAAAGCATATCAACAATATCCATATTGCATATACACGTAAAGATCAGATATGAATAACGAATTGTGGATCGATGGCTTACATACTGTTTATACGAACACATACATATATAGATTAGATACAAAAAATGAAAGGAATACTTTGTGGATTTGTCTATATATATGTATTGGATGGCTAACATATTGTTAATAGGGTTTTTATCAATTGTGCCCTCTTAACTTCTGCAATATCAGTTATACCCCTCCTCAAGAATATCAGATGTGCCCCTACTTTCTTGCACAGTTATTACTTGTACCTCTAGGATTAGTTGTCGTCCCCTCCCCTCTCTAACGAATGTTATCAAAGACCACGACTCTCTCCCATTCGCTACACCTAAGCTTGCGGGTCAACATTTGAGAATAGAGGTAACTCATGATTTTGGACGACCTCTTCGTATGCAAAAAAATACCATCTTGATATCTTATTAGAATCATGCATTCTTGGTTGCAAGTTGTCCCTCGTTCAAGCGGAATCTAAACCCAATTTCCCCACTGAGAATGGTCAGTTCGAAGACACTAATAAGCGATATAGAAGTCAAGTGGGCAAACTTCTATATCTGAAATTATTGTCACTAGGACTGATGTAGAATATGTTGTGAGTAGAGTCAATGATCATATGGAATATCTTAGATACAATCAATGACATAATGTCCTTATCCTTGGAACTCTAAAAAGTTCGTCTCAGAGAGGACTTTTCCATGCTTCGAACGGACATATCGATGCTATCTATTATGCAGATGCAACCTATGTTAGCTCTCCTAAGGAAATGTGTTCCACCACTAGTTTCGCTATTTTTGTTGGTAGAAAGTTTGTTTCATAGCAAAAAAGGAAGCATGGTATTATTTCTAGATCTAGTACAGAAGCACAGTACATAGGTATGGCCCAAGCCACTTCTAAGAGCTATGGTTTAAGCCACTTCGGAGATCAGTTGGCCTATTTCTCTCTTAAAAGAACTTCAACTTTCTATCAAAACTTCGTTTCCTCTCTACTATGACAAATCTGCTACTTATATTGCCTCCAATCTCATTTTCTGTGAGCACACTAAAGGCTGCTACCAATTCTCTTATATTGTGTTCGCTTGGAGGGCCATCCTTCCAAAAAAGGATTACCAACCAGGTTTCCACCAAGTTACCCACCATGTTACCCTTCCTCAAACCTTTTACCCCACTCATGGGCCCTACCAATTCTCTTTCTCTTCTTTCAATCAAATCTCCATTTATATCTATTCTCTATCTCTCTTCTTTAAATCAAATCCCCATCAATTCACCTTCTCTCTCTCTCTTCTTTTAATCAAATCACCATTAATATCATCTTTCTCCCTCTTCTATTTGAACAAAAAATATTATACTATCACATATTATCATATTATATAAAAGTTATAAAATAATCAATAACCAATCATTCTTCCAAACTACAATAAAAGTCACATCATATTTACAACTCTCAACAACTATCCCACTAGTCAAACAAAACAACTTACCCACCATCATACCCTTCCCAAAGTTTACCCTTCTGCTAGCTTACTCATGCTTTCAAAGTAGTGGATTGTTATTTTTTTTTGAGCCAAAAAAAGAGGGATACACTCAGCGGTGTTCGCCCCAATATATTAAAAGAAAAAAGCAATAAACAGAGGTAATACAGGAAACAACAAACCACAAACATAACAGACACCACACAAGGGTAAAAACCCTAAACCCATTCATCGACCAATCTCGCACAGTGAAATAGGATGTTCTCCTTGTAGAAACGCTGACCCGAGAAGAGGGCAGCGTTCCTCCCCAACCAAATCGTCCATAGCCTCGCTACAGACCGTAGGAGGTCCCCTCTCCCCTGCTACTGTTCTTCACCAGCGAATCGCAGAAGGTCGTCAAGTCGTCCGTGCAAACCCAATTCACGTATGCTTCCTGCCAGATCCCATTGATCAAGGGGCAAGCAAAAAAAAAGATGGTCAACGGTCTCCACTGCCGAATCACATAAGACACATCTATTAGAGATATTAACGAGGAGCCTCGCGCATCGATCCCTCGTCATCAGCCTTTGTCGCCGAAGAAACCAAAGGAAGAAACCGATATGTTCGGGGAGCTTCAAGCCCCAGAAGAACCCGCAATCACGAACCAGCAAGTTCGACCGCGCAGGCGGGGGCCTAGATATAGACCCATAAGCTTTCCGAGCCGAGAAAGGACCACCCCGCCATAACCAATGGTCACGTCCCCCAGTAGGCCTGCCCGCATCCCCGATGGTATCAATAAGGGCAAGAAAGTCCTCCGGCCTCTGATCCGAGAAATTAGCCAGGAAAGTCGGGAGCCAACACCCATCCGCCCCACCCGCCAACGCATATAAACGAGGGAACCGCACACTGAAGATGTTCTTCCCGTTCAATTATCCTTCCAAAATCTAAAGGACCTTCCATTCCCCACAACCGGCACAAACAACGCCAAATTTCTTTCAAAAACCTCCAGCACCCCCCGCCAGAACGGAGTCAGAGTTCCGAGCAAAATGGCCTGAGCATCCAATGCCCCGCTTGCCCCGTGTATCTCCCTCAAGATGTTGGTAAAGAAGTCTTCTCCTGGACTCCAAATCCTATTGGCCCACTTAAGAAGGAACGCATCATTCACCAGTTCCAATCTCCGCACGCCCAGACCCCCTTCGTGCTTGCAACACGTGACCTCGTCCCACCCCACCAAGTGTAAACCTCTTGCCGCCTCCCCATTTTTGCCCCACAGAAATCTTCGCATAAGCCTTTCGAGACGCGTGCAAATCCCACTGGCATCCGGCGATTTGAAAAGAAATAAACCGGGATCGATGAGAGAACCGCCTTGAGGAGCACAAGACGTCCCCCTTCGAGAGCAAAGCCGAACGCCACCCAGCCAACCTCTTCTTCACCTTCTCGACGACCACAAGCCAGTCCCTGAGTCTGGCCCTCCGCACCACTAACGGCATTCCAAGGTAGTCAATAGGCAGATCACACGGAGGAGACCCCAAGACAAGCCCACAATCAACCGCCTCCCCCTCCGAAAGCCCAAAGGGGACCATCTTTGACTTGTTCACATTCTTATGTAATCCTGACAATCTAGAGTCGCCGACATGCCCGAAACCTCGGAGAGGCCTCCCTCAATAAAAAAAGAGTGTCATCCGCAAACTGGAGCAAGGGCACACTCATCCCGCTCTTGGAGTACCCCATCGAGAGCCCGGTCTGAACAACGCGATCGGTCATGCAAGCCGGAACATCCGCGACAATAACAAAAAGTAAAGGAGCAAGGGGGCATCCCTGCCGGACCCCCCTTCTCGGCTGAAAGAAACCGCCCTCCGGGCGGCCATTAACCAAAACAGTGAACGATGTTGTGGTCACACAGCGACACATCCACGATATCCACACATCCAGAAAACCTCTCCTCCGCAAAACCGACCACAAGAATTTCCAGTCTAGAATTGTTATTTTATCAGAGATATTGCACGAAAAGGACAGATTATTACTCATATTTGTAGTGAGCACTAATTAGTATATATCTTCACCAAAAAGCTTTCTATGAAGCATATCTCTCTCCTTTCATCCTAGTTGGTACCGATGGATTTCCTCTAACTTGAAGGTGAGTGTTATAATATATAGGATGAAATGGGACTATCACTTGGGGCAGCTATCTTTCCCCAACTTATTTTTTTATGTGTTTTTAATAACGCATGGGAGGATGAACTTAGACTAATAAGATAAAGAGGAATATGCTTTTTTTCGAATTTCATGCAAGACAGACGTTCCTAATCTGGAAGGGGTCAATTTCAACAATTCTGAGATGATTAAATTTGATAGGATTGATGGATGAGATATGAGTCTCGAATTGATTTGAATTTTCAAGTACAATGTATTGATATCAGGTGATCTAAGTCTCCCAAGTATTATTAAAAATCTAAAAAAGGTGGACTAAGCTAACTTGGCTACCCCTAGGAGGCAACCCCATTTTACACATATTTATGCCCTTCAAATGGTCTTTCCCAAGATTTTTTTTGATGTAAGACATAGCATCCATATGTAAACTAACATTTTCCTCCAATATAATAATATTTTCACAATTCTATCTTGATGTAAATGTTATATTAATATTTATTATTAGTTCTATTGTATAAGAAATTGTAAAATACACGGGGAAGGTATCTAAATTGACATTGGCTTAGCATAGATATGGTGAGCCTCCATCTCATTTGAAAGTTCTCCTATATATATAGGGATTGGGGAGCCTACACCCATGTGTAGGTAACTTTCCTACACCCACCTCTTGTTCCCTCATTTTTTTGACTTTTTTGAAAGGGATCTTTAGGGGATTTACTTAGAATATTAAATGAAATATATGTTTTAAATTTCATGTAAAACAAGCATTCCTAACATTCCTAACAGCTCCATCGGAAGAGGCCGATTTCAGCAAATCTGAGACCGTTAAATTTGACTAACATGATGGATGAGTTAGAAGTCTCGAAATAAGTTGAAATTTGAATGACGACATGGTGATATATTGTGATCTAAATTCTCCAAGGAATTAATTCAAAAAAAATAAAAAAAAAATGAGGAAAAAAGAGGTGGGTGTAGGAAAGTTACATACACATGGGTGTAGGCTCCCTTTTCCCATATATATATATATATATATATATATATATATATATATATATATATATATATATTAGTTAGCATTTTGCTTTTATAACATTTGCCTTATTGTCTTTACTTTTCTACATTATATCTGTGTATGCATGTATGCACTACTATAACTTCTTGGATGCCAAGGTCTCATTTTATATAACAGACATATATTCCTCTTATCAATACAGGAATTCTCTTTTCTTTCTATACATATTCGATAAATGCATTGAATACATTTACTTCATAATTATTATTTCATATAATGTTCGGAAAATCATGTCGTTATATATTATTATACAAATAAATGTACAACTTTATTTATATATTAAAATGGAAATATGAATAAAACATCAATATATATACAACTTTTGAATAACAAAGCTATATATCTATTTGCTTTAAAACTGAAATGAATAAAAAATTGAAATCTATTTAAATGGGGACTTCTAATCCCATTCATCGAGTAAGGATTTACCTGGTAGGTTGCTTAACCGTGAAGTCGGCTGACTCGACTGGAAAGCTGTGGGCTTGGGGGTTGACTCCGGTGGTGTGTTATTGTTAGCGATGGCTAGGCATAATTCTAGACAATGGTGGAAACGTTATATAATAGGAAAACGTAAACATGTAGGTTCGGGAAACCCATAAAGGTTAAGGTGAATATATAAAACAATGACGGATTTCGAAATCTAGGCCAAAGTGCGGATTTATACAATATACAAACACAAACGTAATAAAAGGTGTGAAACATGCATGATGAAGGTAAAAATGCAGAGATTTGGATGGTTGCATAAGCAGAGAGACAACCCACACAGCTCCCGACTTCAAAATTGATTGTGATTAACTTCTGTATACCACAAAGGTTTTTTTCAATTTGATTTTCAATCAATTGAATGATAACCTCTATCAAAAAAACTTCTTTATAACCCCTTCGGATCCGGGTACCCATTTACGACGCATTCGCACCATTACATTCACCTGTAATCACAGAAAGTATCGAAAATTCAGGGAATTTTTTTTCGCGTTGCTATTGCTCTGACATTCAATCCACATTCACAAAGGACATGAGCCACTAGAATTTTATTCCATTCATTTTTATAATACATATACATGTACAAGAGAAGTCGACAGTTTATACATGTGTCCCAAAATATATATATATATATATACAGAAGAGAAAGAAACACTTACATCATAACTGACTAAAAGCTGGAACAACAGAAACGTATCGTCTGGTATAAACCTGATCACCAGAAGTCATCAACCACTACTGAGCATCAGGCTCATTGCCTGCCAAAACATGTTAGTAAGAAGAGGTATCAGTGAGCGTTGGTACACCCGTGATTCATATTATTATTAAAAAAATGGTATTTAAAGTGGTTGCAAAAGAGGCAAGTAGAAAGGCATAAACATTTAAAATTTACATCTACTTGCAATGTAAAAAGGTTTTCAAGTTGCTTGTATGTACCTCTCATGCTCACCCATTATCCCAACATTCCCCATATATAACATATTTATATTGTAATTGATTGTTCATAAGTGTATGCGTATGTGTATATATATATTCTCATATTATTCAGATATCATGTTTGTAGATTTTGACAATGGGAAAGGTGAGATTGGAAAGGTTTATTGATTTATTTAATTCTCAAGTCTAGTGGATAGTCTGTGGTCTTGGTCATTGCGCGACCTCACACTATGACTCTAAGACGTGGGGAGTGCCTTAGGGTTGGGGTGCCTCCGTAGGCATGCGGTGTTGTATAATGCATCCTAACTAAGTTCCCAACACGTCCACTGGCCTATAAGGCTTTCGAATCCAACTTAATTATAGTCGTTTCCCACCATCTCAACTCTGATTGTAACCTCTACTGCCACTGTCTCAAGTGTAACCCTAGATGACCTAGATGTAGACATGGACGATTGGATGTAGAATCGCCAAGTCTGCTAGCGAAAGTAAACAAAAACTCAAGCAGTGAGGTAACGTACAAAAAGGCTCTTCCGTCTCGCCCTCTAATTGGAAGTGCGGTCCAATAGAGGGAAAGGTCTACTCCAAAACTACGCCCCAGAGACGGGTGAAAGAGACTGTCCGGAAAAGTCACTCTAGAAACTGGGCCGACCGATAACAGACAAATGAGCTTGTTCGAAAAACTAAAATCGAGGATCCCCCGCCTGGGTATCCTAAAACAAAGGGTCGACAGAACTGGTCAAAAGTCGGGATCCCAACGAGGCGTAAAAACACTGCGAGCTCGCATAAAAACTGTGAAAAAGATTGGGATCGTAGACCGGCGCACTTGGCGACCGCTGCCCTAACTGGGCTTCCTTTCCTCTGCCTAGATGAGAGTCACCGTGCCCTCGCACGGTCAAGTATAAGAGTCATCATGACCGACATTCTAATTCATCTCCAAGTCACCATCGGCTTTCCTTCATATCATTTGATTTTCCTTTAAAGATTGTACAGAATGAAGTTGCTCATTCCAATATCTAAAAGTCACTTTAGGAGCTTTGAAATGATAACTAAATCTCTCGAATATTTATCATCACATCAAATAGAAAGGTCCATAAGTTATCGAAATTGAGACTGCGTATTTTCTTGGGAATCCGCTTGACACTAGATCTTTATAAAATCAAACTACCATGTGTCAAGCCCTCTCCACTAAACAATTTATGATGATGGGTCTCTAGATTGTATTTAATTCCACAGTGCATTTTTAGGAATAGGAGAAGATTGCTCCTTATAAGATAGACTAGGATGATTATGCGTCTTCCCAAGTTACCTTATATTCCTAGTCTGATTACTGTTATTAATGCAATTCTCCTTATTATGGATGTACAATAACATTATATCTTTTTATTAAAATATGATATACATGTTATATAATCAATAAAATATTTCTAGAGCAATATTAAGATTTTTTTAAAAATCAAATTATTTGATTTGCCTTTAATTCAACTATATAGTTTTTTTTATGAAATATATTTTACAACATATTTGTAGAAGCAAGGATAGAACTTTGAGTGACAAAATTCCTATTTTATCATTCTACAGAACCACATACGTACAACAATTGTCTTAGAAATAAATATATTTTTAAAAAAATTCAAACAGTACCCTCTCATGTAGGATATACACATTCAAATAGCAGAGACTTCTATGCATTTATTCAAGTACGCATAGCATAAACGCATAAGCAAAACTTAATATGTAAATAAAAAAAACTCATGTCACAGAATCTTTTATAGCAGAAGATCCTGTAACAGAGAGCATACGGTACACCTTTATATAGCATTATCGTATCCATATAGCATAATGCATTTAGAATCTATGCTTGTGTTTAATTAAATAAACACAGGATTTATTCAAACTTTTGCTCTGTAATTAACTCCATTTTACAGTACTTTCCATAGATCCTTTCAAAGTTCGAACAGTAAAAAAAATTTCATTTAAAATCATATTGGAGTTTAATGGATAGCACCCAATAGACAATGCCTAAATATAATCTATAATCTTCTTAAACATGGAGTATTTTCTGTATAGAGCATAGAATTAACTATTCCTAATTGAAAAAAAAACACTCAACAGACAATGCCTAAAATATATTATATAATTTAATCAAACCTGTGGTATTTTCTGTATAAGCAGAGTTAACCATTCCTAAACAATTCCTAAAAATATAATCTATAATCTTAAATTAAACCTGTAGCATTTTCTGTACAAATAGAGAATTAAAAAAAATCAATTGGATCTTATACCACATGCATGGCAGCAAAAGGATTAGGGATAGGATTGTACCTTGATCCTCAAAGTGAAGATCAAACAACATGCAGAACGGAACTATTTTGGAGCAGAAAAGCAGCAACTCCAATGGTGCAGCAGTAGTAATGGAGAGTCCTGGAGGCTTCAACAGTTGCTGGACAACAACCAAAGCAAGGAATATGGAGGGAATGAGAAGGAAAAGGAAGAGAGGAGAAATTGGAAAAGGAAGGGAGGAGAAGGCTCTTAACGTTGGGGAATATAGAAAGGGGAATAGGAAGAAGAATTCCCAACGTTGGGTTAGCTTATATAGGGAAAGAGGGGAGAGAGTAGAGAGGGGGAAGGTTCTTGGAACCTTCCCTTTTTCTTTTCTATATTTTTTTTCAACAAATATGTACATCATTACTATGATGTCACTAATAACATGATGTCATTAATAAATATATAAATTCTATTGTTATTTTAAAAATTTAAAATCATAACCGAAAAGTCTGTTAGCAGAAATTTAAAGTTTATTTAGTTATTTATATATTTTTAATTCTCCTTTTATTTGGTATACAAAAGTTGACCGAATTCACATCTCGGTCCTCGGATTTTGACGCACAAAAACTTGTTTTGATCGTCTCAGAATGACGATCAAAATGAGTATAATATTGATATACTTTTGATGAAGATTGGATGCTCGAACTTTTCGAGATGCGATTTCGGTTTGGGGTTAAATTTTGCGATTTAAAAAATACCAAATGACCTCCGATTGACGAACGGTTGATTCCGTTGGTCTTTGTTTCGTCGAATCAAATTTTTAGGTGGTCTCGCTTTATTTCGCGGTTTCCGAATTTGTGTCGCGGCTTTTTCGGACACGCATTACGGTGTGACCAATTTTTTTATCGATTTCGCTCGAACGACTTTTGATTTGCGATCAGTTGATCGATTTAGGTTGTTTAGCATTGATCATCAACTTATTGCGTTAATCGGACCCAAATTGGATCGGGTTCGGATTTACTTGAATTTCGGATGTTACATTCTTCCTCTCTTCTTCCACTAACTTCATCCTCCCTTCCCCACACTCTAACTTTTTATTCTCCTTTTTCATCTACCAAACTTCTACCACCTCTGGTATTGCCTAACCCTTTTGTCAATATATCAATCTAAAGTTGATGCAACGGGAAACAAATAAATAAGACTTTATTTTTCATTCGTTAATTAAATGAGGATCTTTCTCAAAAAAATTAAGTAGGATCGAGTTAATTTTATTGAGTTTGTTGCCATTTTATTTTCAAAAAAGAGATCGCATGTGATCTCAAATCAAATTAGTTAGTCGGTTATAGTAAGTAGCTAACTGGTTAGAGATATTTAGAGTTAATTAGGATAAGTTAGAATTTGTAATTTATTCGTTTTGTATTTTTGTAATTCCTCCCCTCCTATATAAACGGATGACAACCTAGTGTTTTATGCAATTTAGAGTCAATCAAAATTGAGATTTATCTCACACATCTCTCCTCTTTTCTCTCTTCTCCCTCCACGCGATCTCCGCAATTCTTCCCCAAATCCCTCGCATCTGACAAGCCTTCTCTTCTTCCTCATTCCAACTTCTTCTTCCGCCAAATATTTTCCACCATCAAAATTTTTTTTCACGGTTGGAATTTTTCCATTTGCATCAGTTGGTACCAGAGCATGGTCTACAGATTGTCCTCATGTATTGGGGTCAGATGCTTGTTCATCACACGTCTCCTGGCCATGACAAGCTCTCTCCTAGAGCTGTCAAGTGTGTCTTTGTGGGGAATTTCAGGACTCAAAAGGGATACCACGGTTTTGATCTTGTTTGACGGAAAAATTATGTTAGTGGGGATGTCACTTTCTTTGAGTCTATTATGTTTTTCTCTCCTACATGTGATAGGTTGCTGCCTTCGGAGTTCGGAGAAGAGATATACATGCCTCTTTCTCCAGTTTCATCTACCACACCCATGATTCCTACACCCCTGCTCCTTTACCTCCATCCTCACCACCACCTCCTCCATCACCTCCACCAGCAACCTCTATCTTTTTGCTACAAGTTTACATGCGGAGACCTCATGCTCATGAGCCTTCTCCATCATCCAGCATGCCCCAGGTATGTTCTGAGCACTTGGATTCTGTTGACGGTACTAGTGATTTGCATTTACAACAGGATGAGCAGGTGGTTATAGATTGTTCCTGCCTCAGTCACCGAGGCAACTGAGGACATTGGCTTGTCCATTGCCTTACGGAAGCAGAGGCATACCTGTGCTACGTACCCTCTTGCTTCCCATGTTTCTCTTGCACGTCTCCCAAAGGAGTTCAGAGGTTTGTTGTTGGACTATCTGTTGTGGATAATACCACGAACATATCAGAGGCAGTACAGATTAGTCAGTGGCGTCTTGATACGGAGGAAGAGATGGCTACGTTACAGTCTCGTGGCACGTGGAGCATTGTTCCTGCTCCACCTGGTGTATATGTAGTGGGAAGCAAGTGGATGTTTACAGTGAAACACTGTGCAAATGATACTGTGGATAGATACAAGGCAAGATTTGTTGCTCGTGGGTTCACCCAGACATATAGGGTAGATTATCGTGATACATTTTCTCATGTCGCTCGGTATTCTACACTGAGGATTCTTATTTATGCTACTGTGATATTTGAATTGCCTCTCTTTTAATTAGATGTCAAGAATGCCTTCTTGTATGGTGACTTGCAGGAGGAAGGTTACATGCAGCAGGCACCAAGTTTTGCTGCTGAGGGGGAAGTCTTATATGGTTTGTACACTTCACAAGGCTATCTATGGCCTTAAGCAAAGTCTGAGGGCTTGGTTCCAGAAGCTCTCTGAGTTGATTGAGTAGCAGGGTTTTGTTAGATCGATTGCAGATCATTACCTTTTTTTTTCAAAAATCTCAGAGAGGTACCATTGCTATTTTGATTTATGTAGATGATATCATTGTTACATGGGATGATAAGCATGGTATTCATGCAACTAAAGATTTCCTTGGACAACAGTTTGTGATCAAGGACCTTGGTAATCTTCGTTATTTTCTTGGCCTTGAATTTGCAAGGAACAAGCGTGGCATGGTGATGACGCAAAGAAAGTATGTTACTAATCTCCTAGCTGAGACATGCATGACAAGATGGAAACTTGCTATTACTCCATGGATCCAAACGTTAAACTCTATGATGATGACACTGGTGAGGTTGATAAGAGACGATATAGAGAGCTTGTGGGGAAGCTTTTTAATGTCACCATTACCAGACCTGATATATCCTTCACAGTGAGCAGAGTTAGTCAGTTTATGGAGTAGCCCATGCATATACATATGGATGTTGTACACATGATATTGAGATATTTGAAGACTTTTCTAGGTGCATGACTCTTGTTCAATAGAGACACATCCCTTACAGATACATCTTGTAGTGATGCAGATTATGCAGAATGTTCCAAAGATAGAAGTCTACTTCGTGCTTCGATATCTTTGTAAGGAGTTCACTTGTTTCATGGAAGAGTAAGAAACAGACGATTGCTGCTAATCTAGTGCTGAATCAGAATATAGGGCCATGGGCACAATTTAGCACAGAGATGATGTGGGGTCAGATCCATCCCGACTGATCTGACTATTGAGGTGCTACTTCCCATGCACATCCAATGCGATAACCAGGTTGCCATGTTCATAGCCAATAATCTAGCCTTCCATAAACAAGCCAAGCACATCGAGGTAGACTGCCACTACACTCGAGATATGATTCAGAAGGGATTTATTTTTACTTCTCGTGTTACTTCATGAGATCATACTGCATATATGTTCACTATAACACTTGCTAGAGGCCCATTCCATCGTTGTTCAAGCTGAGGATGATAGACGTATATGCTCTAGCATGAGGAGGAATGGAGATAGTTATGTTTATTTGTCTTTTATTCATATTTCTTATTCCTTCGTCCCTTTATGTAATTTTCCGATAGAGCTTTTCTCCTATATAAGAGAGCCCTATGGTCGCAATGATCAATACAATTTCTTTTTCCCTTTCCACAATATTTCAGTTTATGTATTTTAATCGCAGGATGCCTGGTTCATAAAGATGCATCACTTCAACTTGTGTAAAACTCTGTTAAAAGGGGTATTAACATTAACGTTGGGGACATAAAATGAAAAAAAAACTAAGCTATTGATTAGTCATTGGCTTTTATCCCACCATCCATTCGTTTTTTTTTCTCGCTTACTTAATTGCATCCAGGTCCAATGAGTTCTGGGTGCATTTCATGAAGAGCCAATAGTGTGAGGTTGCATCCTACATATTAGAGGTTCAGAAAGGGCAATGCCTTTTCAGGGCAGCTCGGCTTATGTTGGGAATGTTTTGCATTGTATTCTTGTTGTTGGAGATTGATGTTCCACTTAGCAGCAAAAACATCAATCTCCAATAACAAGCCGGCTTATGATGCAGGGGACCTAATTTGTATGCTTGTTTCAGGACAGCTCGGCTCATGTTGGGAATGTTTTGGCTTATGTTGGGAATGTTTACGGGAAGCAAGGGGTGGTTGATGCTTGTGCTGCTTGTTTCGATACTCACCTCTAGTGGCGATCCTCCGACCTTCTAAAAAAATCACAGAAAGAACAAATAAATTCAAATTTCATTAAGATACTTCACATAAATCATTTAAGAACTATACTTAGATGAGATCTTTCTCAGCCAGACATTGTAAATTGTGTTTCCCAGCGGAATGGGCTGGTAAAGATTACCTTAAAATCATCAATGATCTCTTTGGGAAGGGAATTTGACTACATGCATATTGGCATATCTGGTAATATGTGTGTACGTGCATACATACACACACATATGTCTATATAAACACACATATATGTCTATATAAACAATTGCATATATGTATGTGTACACATAACCTGTTATTTCGTCTCCTCATTCCTGATGTGTTTAGTAGTGTAACAGGCCGGTAATGATTACCTCAGTGATCTCATTGGGAAGGAATTTAATTATTTATTTCGAAGCGTGTTGGCATCTCTAGTAAGATGGTATTCTTTCTGAACAGGTTAATGGTGGACGGGAGGGCCGTCCTATTGGGGTATATGAACTTGCAAAAGCTGTGGAAGATCTCGGAGCTGGAGAAATTCTTTTAAATTGCATTGACTGTGATGGTGAGATGTGCATAATCTCTTCGATAGTCTAAAGCAATTATGGCAACAACAAACTTTTTTCCACTTGTATTAAACTTATAAGAGTAAATATAGCACCCTTATTGCAAAGAATAGCTACTTGTGATTGGTAGCTAACCATCGCATTAAAATTACAAATATCACCCCTGATACAAAGAATGCCCCCAAGGTCTTCCAGCTTTACTGTTTCTTCCACCACATTTCAACATAAACCCACTTAACCATCAATATATTATTATTACTAGGCAACCTAAACCTGGCATCGGATTTTTCATTGCTTTTGTGGGATTCCTCTCCACCTTCTATAATTCCCAGATGAAAGAGCTCATAATAACAGTTGGGCCCTGCCGTCATAAGCCTCTTCGAAAGGGAATACAGTCGTATGTCTCGATGTGTGTGAATGCATGCATGTGTTAAAATGTCTTGTAAAAATGCACAATCTTCTGTTTTGGATCTAGTAAACCGCAAAGGCACGCATTTTCTTGGCAGGTCAAGGCTTGGGATTCGATATAGATTTGATCAAGCTGATATCAGATGCAGTAACAATTCCAGTGATAGCAAGCAGTGGTGCAGGAGCAGTCGAACATTTCTCTGAAGTGTTTCAGAAAACAAATGCTTCTGCTGCCCTTGCTGCTGGTATCTTCCATCGGAAAGAGGTAAGGACATTTAATCTTGCCCATATTTTTGGCTCCTCACCGTACATGGCAAATACCTTTCGAGGATCATGGCCTTTGTTTCCTCATCTTGATACCCGTATACCAATTATTTCATTGTGACTGCGGTTGTTATATGCAATGCTGTTTAAATCAGATCCTTACACTAAGGTAACGATGTGTTTCTTGTGAAGACATTTCATTCTTTATATAGTTCTGTTCTGGCCATTTTTTCCTAATATAGATAGGTGAGTTACTCTAAGGAGAAACATATGATAACGAATCCAATCTGTATTATTCTGATTGGATTGAGGTCTATTTTGTAAAACTAATATAACGAAACAATTATTTTTATCACTGGAAATGTTTGTTGCAGTTAAAGGAAGATTGAACAATGACTATCAGTACTGAGAAGCTATCACATAATATGGTCCATTTTGATTATAAATAACTTTTGTAAAGATACTCTAGATTAAATAATGTCAATCCAACAATAAAACTAACAGTGAAAATTGCATGAGGAAGGAAAGTAACAGAATCATTCTTTCAAAAGAACATGACATAGATTTTTTATTGGAAAGCTATGCATGGATGGTTCTTATATATGAAGAACTTGATGAGACGGATTCGTCTATTTTAGTTATACTAAACCCCGTCAATGATAGTCCTACTGCGGCAGTGAAATTTCAACTGAAAGGCTTGGCGTGCTTTTGATAAATTATTTAATTTAAACCTGAAATATGTATTATTTAACTTCCGTTGGATTCGTCTTACATAACAATATACTAAACGCTTGCTGTTTAGTTATAATCTGCAAATGGAGTTCGATTTTGGATGATGGAAACGTCGGCTCTAATTTTATTTTGCAGGTTCCTGTACAAGCTGTGAAGCAGCATCTATTGAGTGAAGGAGTAGAAGTTAGAGCAAGCTTCTAATAAGCATGCCATCACTTTCCATTGAGCAAGCTTAAGCTTCAGGGTTTTCATCGCATTCTTTCCAGGTTATCACTCTTGTTCCTTTTGTCCGCCTCACGGGTTATTTTTCTGGGCAGAGCATTGTGCAAGAGTTTTGAGCACTGTGTAGATTAGTAACTAAAGTTAACATTATTTCTCATGCAACGTATGAAGCGGTGTCTTTCTTAACCACCTTAGGTTGGTTCTAAAGAGATTATGGAAGCATATTTGTATGCATATCTGCTCGTCAGGTTATACTTTCCACATGTTTGGTTCCTCGGGAGAGAATTCTCTATTTGGTTGCAGCTGTTTCAGTTGTGCTACGTAAACTTCTTGGTTCCGGAATTGGGAGCTATCTTTCATTAACAGAAAGAACTGCGGCTAAAAGCATGTAATTTACGATCATGTAGCTTATTTTGTTCTAATGACTGTATCTGCAGTTATGCCTTCTTCTAATTCCATTGCAGAATCAAGAAAGATTTGCCAAGTTCTTTTGTTCTTACAGAAGACGGAGACGATATAAACACCTGTAAAAAATTGCTTGATCTTGGAGAGCTATACGAGTTCATTTCTTTGCTCCTCGCTTGGGAGATCTCTGCTTGGTTAACCACCTCATATTGAATAAGCTTCCATTCTGTTGTGTTGTAAGTAGATCTTGATTATTTTTATAACCCAGAAAACTACTCCTACTGGGTAAAGTTTGGTTTACTAATACTACTACCAGGTAAACTTTGGTTTACCAACTGATCCACACACTAGAACCTGGGATTGACAAGCCGGATGCCTCTCCCTCATGTACATGTGCAAGGGTGGTTTCTCAGCCATGGGAGAGACCGCATCTCGTGACTAATCACGATAGCCGCATGCAATCTGCGGTCCTAGGCATCAAATGATCAGATACGAATGTTGTAACGTCTCGGGTTTAGGTCCTTGGTTCGTTATTGAGGAAAACTGGTCTTGACAACTTGTTGGATTCGGATCCAAATAGACCCGTTGATAACCACCCAAAATGTTTAAGCTCAAGTTATCAAGTAGTAATCTCCATCACTTTATAACTCACTCTCACACTTTTGTGAGTTTTAGATGTAGAACTATTTTTGGGGTTTGGGTGTTACATATGTGAATTTACGTATTATGCTATTTGTATCCCTATTTTTAACACTTATATGGGGATTTTAAATGAATATATGAACTGAATATGAATCATCTGCCAAGCTTTAAACATTCTTAACTTGTTTAATATCTAAAACATTTCGTGTTAAAACCAATCCATAAAATAAAGAAGATATAAATATTGTGACAGAGTACAGCTATCAATGTACAAGCTTTATTGGAAAAGCAAATAAATGGTTGCACTTCGTGGTAACTTCAGAGCTAGAGCTTTTAAATGAACACTCAGATCATCTGACACTATTAATACTTGACATGAATTAGACCTATGCAAATAATTTTAATTTGTGGCATTAATTCATGGCCATTTGTGCTGATTCGTTGGACCTTTAACTCGCTGGACGATTCTTTCAAAGACAGATTATGTGGGTGATCTTTCATATTGTGAGTAATGTGCAAACTTTGAGTAAAAAATCAACAGAGGAGGCAGCGGCTCGAGAAGATTGCTTCATCTCTCTCGGCAAGCACACTAAGACCATACTCGATTTGATGGGCTTCTTCGATTCATGCTTCCTTTGTTGGAATAAGGACAAACGATTTGATTAATGATTTCATCAAAATTGAGTTAGTCCAATCCCTTTTTCATATATTGTCAAAAGGAAGGATACAACGGATGATGGCTTTCTTTGTAATAATGGAGTAGATTGTACCAATATCAATCCTTTTGATTTCAAGACGAAGATTCAGCCACTTATCCAATATATGGAAACTCCTGATACTGGTATTGGTACGTTGTTGAACTGAAATCAGGAATGTCAATCTTTGATAATTTTGTCATAATCCAACTCGCTCATTCAACGATTCGAAATATCACAATGTAACAAAAGAATCAATTAAAAAAGATCTCACAATTCCAATTGCAAATTTCTTGGGCCCTTTAGGCCTCAAATCATGAATTTTGATTCATCTTACCATTTAAGAACTCATGTGGGCATTATTCACACAATTGTAGTTCCATAATTAGGAATGAAAATGAATACAGATATATTTGAATATCCACTATCGTATTCGGAAAATTACCGAATACAAATATCTCTGAATATTAATCAAATATGTATACATATTGTAAAAAAGTTTTCGGATATATATGCAGATATGATAATGGCTTGAATATCCGAATCCGAATATCTGAATATAGTAGTTAATGTAATATAGGTCACAATCTCGTGTTATTATATTAATATTATATATTATATAATACGATATATTAATGGTATTAATAAACTCTCATTTCTTTGAGGATGGGCACGGATAAAAGTTACGAAACCCTAGCCAATCAAGAACACATGTCACCTTAACGTTCATTTTTGTCATGAAGCAACTTATTTATATTTCACTGCTATTTTTTTAAAAATCACTATTAATTTTGATAAAAAAATACAATTTGTGTTCGTATGTGATTTTTATTCGATCTTTATTTGGATTCCATATTTATCGGATTCATATTTGGATTCACTTTTTATTTGATTAATATTTGGATTGGCTCTTCATTCGATCCGTATTCGGGTCTCCTCTTTATTTGATATGTATTCGGATTTGATAAATATTCTATTCGAATTCGTTTCCGTTTTTTAAGGATGGAGTTTCCTTAATACATATCCGAATCGTATCCGTATTCATATTCGATAGAGATGAAACGAATATGGATATTAGAAAAGGCATATCCAATCCGTATTCATCCCTGGACCATAATACTTCAAAGTGTTCCAATATTAATTTTGCAAAATATTCTTTAAAATGGGAACGACTTGAAATAATTCTCACAATGGGCATATATCGGCAAACCATTTTTTTTTCTAATAGGATTCGAACCCTGGTCCTTTATTGTGGGAGTCACTGCATCTACCACCAGACCATTAGAGGGGTTCTTTTGCCGCTTCATCTTTTGCGTGCGGCAAATGGTTTGCCGTGCAACATGGACGGTGAAAAGTTGCACCAGCGCTCAAAATCTAGATTCCCAGCCCCCATTCCATCCGTTCATGTAGTATGGCAAATCGTTTGCCGCACGCGGAACATGAAGCGGTAAATGATTTGCCAATATATACATATTGTGGTAAATATTTTCACGTCATCCTTATTTTTGATAATTTTTTTCTCTGTCCTTTTGTAAACTCCCCGTCCAGTGCAGATACTCTTTAAGGACATCACCCCTGGGTATCTTTCCCATGTTTTTCGTCCGTATCTGTAAAGTACTGTTCATCGGTCATTGATGGTATTTGAAGTATGCCCTTAAAGTATTTATCATATGCCTCCCATGCCATTATTTGTACAGAAGGACAAAACGTATTCTTGCAGAAATGCTAAGCTACAGGACCGTGATATAGTGATATTATGGTAAACTGAATATCTTATTTTGTTATATACACACACATGCATACATACATACACAAGGATGGAGCTGGAAACTTTTTTCAAAGAGGACACAAAGTAAAATATTTATTTATATGCTGATTTAATATTACCAGGTAAAATATGGAGTAATTATAAGGCAAGATGAAAATGACAATTTGATTAAATTTCTTACTTTTTGCGAGCGTGACACGTGTTGGGAATTTTAGCTTCCATTTTTGAAAAATATATCCATTTCGTTACAAATCTATAATATCGTAATATTGAACATCGAATGCATACATATCCATTATAATTTTA